>JAOEHV020000910.1:5000-19368 GCA_025447995.2 Isaurus tuberculatus | reverse complement strand
GTTCCTCAAAGGCCTTACAAGCTGTTCTGAGCAGACGAAAAGTACCCGACTCAGCGTTGTCATAGCTGTATGGATTTATTCCTTCGAGCATAGCTGTCTCAGTCGCTTTCAAGGCTTTGTTAGACTCTTCTGCAAAGTTAACTATCAAATGGAGACCACAGAAATAGTGTCCTACATTCGTTATTGTGTTCCTCTCGTCGTCATCCATGTTGTTCCAATTTGACAAAACATTTGGAATAACGGAGGATCGCAAATTGTCAAACTCTCTGTTGAAAGCCGTGTTTACTGCTGCACGGTCTGACATGGTGTTCGTTATAGACATTAAAAGCTGGTTGACAACGTTTTTTCGGTTCTCAGCATCGCCCATTGTTACAGCATGGGCAAGATCTTCCAACTTATACATAAGAGCCTCAGTAATGTCCTTAGCTTTTTGTCCACCAAGTTGAACAAGTCCGAAACTTACACTTTCTCCTTCAGAAGTTGTAAGCTGGAAGCTATGTTAATGCTTATGGAATTTGGTAGTTCCATCTAAATGTAAGCAGTTGCCAATTAGATCTGAGGTATCTGCTCCCTTAATCATTGCCTCAGCAACTTGCACATCAGCTATGTGTCGAGCCTCCAGTGCCATCCTTGACATTGTTGTCATGCTTGGTAGTTGAGCGATATTTTTATCCGCAAATTTTTTTACCATCGTTCTAATTACATTAGGGATTTTTTTTCAAGGCTACGTTATATGAAACAAGACTCATTATTACTTCCCTTACGGTGTTTGAATATTGACGTGTCTCGTCACAAAATGTTTTAATTTGTGGGTTCCTCTGTCAGTTCCATAAGGTTTTCTAGCTCCGCATTTTCATTCTTCAGTTTTTCAATTTCTTTTTGCAAGGATTTAATTTTTTCTAAAATCTGCCCTTCGTATTCTGGCTTTGCAGCTGAGACAATTTTTGCATCAATTGCTCCTGACCGGTAGCATGTAAAATAGTTGCCTGCTTATACTGTTCGACAACACTCGAAAGATCCTGAATAGCGCGTTCATACATTGCCATGTTTATTTCGCACTCTGACTGTTGAGCTGCACACTCGGTTTCGAGTTTGTCAAGTTTTCTTTTAACAGCTTTGTATTCATGTTTCTGCTCATGCAGCTTTTTCTTTAAATCCCTTTTTCGTGGCGTATCTTTTAATGTCTGTCTTTCTATATGTGAAACAGGTAAGCAAAATGATTGCGACTAAAATTCAGCTTTCTTTTCTGCTGTTTTCTTTTTGTATGTAAATGTATTTTGTACAGTCGTAATATTGTTGTGAATGGTTTTGGGGCTCGCCGTTGTAACTAATCCGAAATGCTCTAAAAACGCATCTGCAAGTTTAACTGAATCTTTGTTTTTCTTGTAAAACTCAATCACATTATTCGTTATTGTAACTGGCTATGAACTGTCTGAAACACTAGCAGAAATAGATTCTGGGATATCCGGCTGCCTATCAGCTGAAGTTGAAGGTGAAACAAAATCCTCCGCCATGGAATTGTACCTCAATGGCGGCAAAGCTCCGCTTTCTCTCAAATCGCTCAAAGTATTTTTGATTTGGCAGACTCGTACTGAATAGAATGCGTTCAAAACGTATTGAATTGAAAGTAGAAATGTTATTCTTTCCTCTGAACTTATAAGCAAAGATCCAAGCAATATATTTGAATGTGATATTTTTTTTGCGAAATCTTAAATTCGTCATAAATCGATCTAAAAAAGTCAAAAATTCATCGATTGACCAAGGTGATGAAAGCTCAGTCTTCTTAAATACTAAATATAGCTTAAAATAGACAAAATGACGTGTAATCCGGACCTGCCAAGTGAGTTTGAAAATTAACAGTTAACTGCCCCAAAGTGACCAAGGTCGGGCCATGTTGTTTGTTGACGTTCTAGTTGCGAAATTTAAGCAAAGTCAGTCACGTTTTCGGTTATAACTTAAATAATATGTTTGTGGGAGCTTCAGTTCTTTTCATATTTACAGGTAAATAGTTTTTCTTACAATATATACTGAATTTATCAAATAAACTTGAATATTTACAGTACAAATCAGCCGTTGAATTCTGAATACGGCTTGAAATTGAATATTCTAGTGTAACCTGATATGCCATGAAACTGCCTACTTGAAGGCTCAATTTGGAAAAGTAGATAAAAAAGAAACATCCCTTTTATCGTGCCGCTTGGTAAAAATCAGAGTCCCTTTTTGAGCTTGCGATTGTGTAAGCCTAGCTTTAGCTGATAGTGACATTCCTTTGCGATTACAGCGAACAGTCGAAGAAGCATAGGTATTTTGAAGAAGCAAATGTGACATTAAAATTGGCGTAGAAAAGAAATTGTCAAAGAAAACGTGTCGATGGCTGTATAGGTACGGGAGAACCATATTCATAACAACATCGTATCCATGGCCGTGCATACGATGGTGTCCTTCCTCGCTTCCCAAGTACACTTCAAAATTCACAACATATCCGTTGCTCGAATCCGCGGCCATCCATACTTTGATGCCATACTTGATCGGCTTGGCTGGCATATACTGTCGGAAAGATAATCTTCCTTTGAAAGCTACCATGCCTTCATCCACGGAAATGTTCTTTCCAGGACTGTAGCATCGCTGGCTGTTTTCAAGGACTGCCAAAAGTACTTTTTGCACTTTGAAAAGCTGATCTTAATTAGCGACCCCACGTGCTGGCACTGAGTTTGAATCAGAACAATGAAGAAACTGTCCAAATATCCAAATAAATTTCGATATTCTTCAGAAATTTCCGTTCGCAATGATGACGCCATTATGATTTTGAAATGAATGTGTTTTAGCGAAGCACGAAATTCGTCCCTCTATAACTCCCTTGGGAAAAGTAATTTCTATGCGTGGTACCGCTATTATGATTGGCCAATTCATTGTACATAATTGACAGATCTTTGTGAAACAATTTATACTTTACGGGGAGAGGGAAAGCAAAAAATTAGGCATGTATTTTGAGGGTATTTTTCGGGCACTTTGAGGGCGACTTAGGAGTGAAAGGGTTAAGTACAACTTAAGCCACAAATCTGCATTTCCTTAGGTACACACATCACATCCGCTTAACAAAACATGTACCTCAGAAGTGTTAATTGGGTTGCATGGTAACCAAAACAATAGAATACTGCAAAAAATGGTAAAACTCTATTTTTTTACGACAAAAATAATACACAGCAGGTTTGTAAATCAATTTTCAGACAACTGAAGCCTTACAATAATTGCTGTGCTTAAGTGGAGGTCAAACGAGCATGAGAGTCGATGAGAGTTCAAACTCTTGCTCTCGTTTGACTGCCAACTATCATGCACTCTCATCGACTATCATGCGCTCTCATCAACTTTTTCAAATTCTCATCAAAATTTTTCATGAGAGTCGACGAGAGTTGTCGGTCGTTTGATCGCTACATGAGAGTTGATGAGAGTTTTTCGGTCAGCAGAAGAAGCTTTTGTGGTTTGCGGGCTCAACTCTCAACTCAAAGTAAACAACAAAAATGGCGGACAACAGTGACGCTTCCTCTTCCCCGCAAAGCAAAGAAAATAATAAAAACAAGTGGTCTTCGTTATTAGCGGCTCGATTTTAGCTAGGATTCGTTTAAATGTTTCTTAATTCATGATCATTCGCATCTTCTCTCTGTACGCAGCTGTATCTTCAATTCGTAACTCGTCGATTACATTGAAAAGGCCTTTCTCCTTGCGGCGTTTTATTCACTGCCCTGTTTTCCCACGCTTGGGCCAAGCTTTTTTATCTTCTTCACAAAAAGCTATACTCGATAAAATAGCACAAGCAGCTTTTCTTTTCAAAGAAAACCTGGCCATTTTTCGCGAATTATAAAACCAAGGCGAATTGCCTGCCATTTAAATTTTACAGCTAGGAAAGTATGTCACGCAATCACTCTCGCGTGCTCTTGCATAGGCGATCAAACGTCAATAATAGTAAATGAGAGTTGAGCCAAAACTCTCATCCAAGTCTCATCTGTTAACTCTCATCAACTCTCATGCTCGTTTGACCCCACCTTTAGTAACACTTTCATCCCTGGAGGAAATTTGCCTTTATGTATTTGCATGAAGTTGAAAAACAAGTTATTTGTGTGTTTCTTGTCTTTTTACTTCAACTTACAATCTCAAATTTTGGTTTGCTCACCAAATCGAAACAGCTTCAGGCAAAAACTGAAAAGAGTCCTTCCGTAAAAAAAAGTTCAAATAAAACCTTTTCTGAAATGCCGTCTGGGTTAAACCGAATCTGTAGCCAGGTTGCAGAAACTGGAGAAAAATGAAACGATCAACCTCTTGTTTCACAAGCAGAAACCCACTGAAAAATTGGAACTCCAGAACCTTCAAACTCTTCGTCGTCATCACCTTATGTTTCACTGCCAAAGATATTGTAAAATTCTTTTTCTTCGATAAGTCGTTCAGGATCAACTTCTATTCCTCGATCTCTCCACCTGCAACAAATCTCGATTCTTATTCCTTTTCTGAAAAACTAAACTCATCTGAACTTCCCGAATCATAGCGATTAGAATTAAACACAACGGACGCCATTTTTAAATCACATTCTCAATTTATTTGCGCGAAAACTTGCAAAACTATACATAGATAAAAATCAGCCAAAATGAAATGGCGACCGCAGCGAAAAATCGTTCCTTGAAAAGACTATGTGATTAATGTGACCCCCCTCTGGCGAAATTGATAAACAATAGCTCATCAAGTATACGGACCACGTTTGAGGTGCCAAATGGCGCCGATCGTCCTCAAGAGTCATACAGATGCCATATGGCGCCAGCTGTACTAAAGGGTTAAATTGTGAACCAGCACCATCGCTCCAGTAATGAACTTTCTCAACTGCTGTCAACTTTCTCACCTCCGTCAAAATGGTATCGTTGAAAGCACAGATAGGATTTTATAAATAGGCTGTTTTTTTTCAGTTGTAAAAGAACCGGAAAGTAGTGACCATAACAAAGGTAAACACGTTTAGGATTATAAAAAACTATTAAAATAGTACACATTCCTTGAATTCTCTGAAAGTGAAATAAAATAGAACAAGTTAGCAAATTCATGTTGATTAGATTGGGTACAGTAGTTGATTTAATTTTGTTGCTTTGTTGGGCATTTGTTGGCATTGTTTTCTTGTTGAGTGATGAGTTGTCATTGAAGACCAATGTACTCAATCAGGTAAATAACAATGTTTCTGTATGGAGAGTGGTTTGGTCAGAGTATTTCTCCTATGAATATCTGATTGAATTTGTTTTTTTGTCTGACAGTGCAAAACACAGCCAAAATTTGTAAATGAAAACACTGAAAGACTCACAAAAGTACATTATCTTCCTCTATATGCATTGCTGAATTGGTGGTTGACTTGATGGTTGCTTCACCTAACAATTAAAAAGCATTTGAAAATGGACCTACTTGTTGTAAACAAGTACAAAGCAAACTTCGTTGAAAAACTTGCCACAAACTTCACCATATCCAGCTTTCATTGGCAGGGAAAGCATATAATTAATCACGCTTTGTCCTTTGCATGGTAATATGGTGGTTACCATTGAGCAATGTGCTACGTGTTGACGAAATCTTCCATTATGCCAGCCATTCAATAAATATTGATTTTAACGCTTTCCCTCCTGACCATGCCCAAATGAAAACTAGTGTTATTTCCTAGGCCAAATGAGATGCTGAGTAAAGTTTTCTACCCATAATCAAAACTGCAGCAATGAAAAACACAGAAATATATGTACAAATAGTTATTTATGGAAAATGTTTACAAAAACATCAATGATACTTCTTTAAGCTAAAAAAATTTGCAGCTAAAGTTACAGCTTTCAAACAAGTTTGAATTTGCCGCCATTACATCAACAAATATATTCATTGGTGTATAAAAAAAGTATTATGTTAGTGGCAGTTCAGTTAACTGCAATAAAAAAAATATGTCTCATGAATACAAATAGCAAAAATCCCCACAGGTTTGCTACTGGAAGCAACATCCAAGAGTCAGTTTGTGTGAAAGAGAAGGAAACAATTCTTACCCAAAGCAACAGCAGACTGTACACTCGTTAACAGTTTCTTTTGGTTTGTTGCTCGACGTCTTTCTGCCATCTTTTTTGCGCTGAACACAGTGTCTCTTTCTTCCTTTGTGCTGTCTCGTATCACAAAAATGATCTGCAGCATTCTCTGTGTTTACAGGAACAATTGCATCGGCTCGACGTGAACGCTTCATGTTGTTGTCGTCACTACGACTCGAAAATCCGCCGATCAACTGCTTTGCCAATGCCAAACGAAAATCGCAAACTGCATAGCGCCTTTGCTGCTGGCTGTTTTCTTTATGAAGAATAAACGTATTATTGAGCAAAACCTCAAAAACAAACCAAAATAGATACCTGTACTACTTGTGGGAAGTGCGACAAACGCTATAGTATGATCGAAGCTGATCAGCATGGTCGACACCACCCATGTAGTTGTTGTACTTGACAACGGCCTTTGCTTTTCCACTTGTGAAATTTCTCCATTTCGCTTTCTCTCTAGTACAACTGGTGGCTCAGTTGGATCAATATTTGTCGAGAGAATGTTCACGTTCTGTTTGTCATTCAGTTTGGTGAATACAAGGTTGTTTTTCTGATGGCAAACAAGCTTGCCAGCAACTTTTTTTTTGAACATGCTGGCAGTCCTTTGCGGTTTGGATGAATAGTTGAGCAAGTGTATGTTTTACGAGCAAGCAAATCTTCCAGCAACTTTGGTAATGAGAAGAAATCGTCAAAAAAGACATGATTTTTTTCAAAGAATGGCCTGATTAGGCTGGTAACAACATCATAACCAAGGCCATTTTCACGAACTTGCCCTGGTTCCTTTCTGAGATACACACAGTGGTTCACCACGAAACCATTCTTTGGATCGGCTGCAATCCAAACGTTAATTCCGTATTTCGTGGGTTTAGCCAGCATGAATTGACGAAATGCCAGACATCCCTTATAGGCAATCGTGCCCTCATCAACGGAAATGTTTTTGCTAGGGCTATATACTTTGAGAACTTTTTGTTCAGATAATCCAGCACCGGTCTGATTTTGTATAGTTGATCGAAGTTTGAATTGCGAAGCTCGGGAGCGACGGTTGAATCGCTAAAAGCAGCTGAGATCTTCAAACCTATTTTTTGTCATTACTTTCTTTATACCTTCACTTCCCAAATACGGATCACTTGACCTGTAGTCCGACATAGATGGAAGTGAATTGATGCCCATTATAATCTTGACACCAAGGAAGGCTTTCATCTCTCTGGCCGTTGTTTCTGTCCAGTTGACTCGGTGTTCTGGTTTTTCGCTGATCTTTTGCTGTGCATATCAGTTTGTTTCATCAATCAAATAATATCTTAAGCTGATATCATAATGTAAAATAAATTTTTCTTGTACTGATGGATCAAAAATGAGCAATTTTTAAATTACCCATGATACCTTGCCTCATTTTGCCTAGATTAAGCTTATAAACTTAAATAATCTGAATTATTTTTATTTTTATTTTTTGACATGACAGAAATGTTAAGTGCTATTTCACAATGAAGCAACGATATCTTCATGCTCAGTGATTGGCAGTTTATAAATAGCTTTCTGCCTTTTAGTTTGCTTTGACTTAACCCTTTATGGAGCAAGCACATACAAGTTTGGGGTGGGCTTTGTGCCCAGGCCAAAATGGTGCCTGCTAGAATCAGAATCATCAACCTAGTTTATTTAGACTACTGGGTTGTTGAAAAATCTACACTATCAATAACCACACAAAAAAATTGGGGGCTTAACAGAAGTTTAATCTTAAAGTTAATGGTTAATATAACAGCAGTAAAAATGTAATGAGTGAAAAATTTTGAACTTCCTGGTCTAATGAAAATCACAGAAAAAATGATGGGCAGAGTCCACTGAAATACCTTGTTATTCTATTAAGTTGACTGATATATAATTCAAAATGGAAAACAGCCAACACAATGTGGCACATTTCCAAGGTGAACGGTGTCTCACACCACTTTTTTAGCAATACATGCACCGATTTGTTGGCCCTTTTACCGGAAAATGCGTCTTTCCGTCCGCCATTTCAGGACTCCAGTAGCTCTCTTACGTGAGATGTAGTTTCCCACCAAATTGTTGATCAGTTCGAGCCTAAATTTAAGTTGGGTTGTTGGGGCATGGTTTGGTGATAACTGCCTCAAAATAAAGGCCTGGGTTAACAGCAGAAGTTTCAGTGAAGAAGATAGCAAGGCAACGGTACCACTTGGTACAGCTCATACTTCAAAACGTTTTTTAAATTCACCTCTCTAGCCTTTGCAGCAATAGGGAGCCTCCCAAAAAGGTCTCTATTAGCACTGACTGTTAGGAGTTTCTCATTCGGAGCCTTCACCTGTGCTGTTCTTGTTAGCTTGCTGAAGGTAATCACTTTGGCACTTGGAATAGAATCCCACAAATTTATATCAGTTAAGTTAATGCAACCTTGCACAAATTTCGTCATTTGTTGTTTTCCTTTCTCATGACTACCAATTACACTTTGTTTTGGCTTTTCAGGGAGAGAACTACCTAAACTGGTTGCAAAGTTTTTAAGGACATCCCTTTCTTTGCAAAGGATGGATTCTCCATCAAGCAAGACAAAAAGCAATTGACAAGCTTAGTGACATCTTCCTCATCACGCTTGATTCTAGGTACTGATCCTTCCTGTCGCAACATTGTCATGCCTATCATACATTTCTTTCAGGGATGCAGTGACAGCAACTTGTTCATGAGAAAACCATTTCTTAAGGGCAGCGGGACTTTTTGATATTCCTATGATTCCACCTTTCCGTTTTGTTTTCAGACATGTTATAAAAGCATTTTGACTAAAGTCGATATTTTTTTGAAAACGGGTCTACTTGATGATTGTCATTTGGCAGTGAATGACGATCCCATGTTTTTGTAACGTTAGTGTTGTATCTACTTCTCACTCTCGCTCAAAGCTATAGCTTTTCTGCTTGTAGCCCTGATCTTCTCTTTCAACAATATTGAGAAGCAGTTCCTTCTAATTTTTATCGATGTTGTCAGTACTTAACTTAGTTGAATAATTGTATTTACATAATTATATTGATTTCCTGTGTTTTGAAGATTTTTTCAAAAATAAATTTACCCTGGCATCATCACTGATCGTTCCTGTATACTCATAGTCACCCAGTAACTCATTCATTGGGGCAGTAGCTGAAGACGTGACTGGTAGAAAAAGATCTGGAGAACCTTCAGTTGAGGAAGTGGGCTTTTCAGCACTCGAATGCCTTGTAATTGTCTTTGAATATCGCCCACGTGTGAGGTTTGGGTCATGGAGGTACAGGTCAATTGCCTTCGTGACAAGCTTCTCTTCATAAGCTGGGTCCAGCTTTTAAAGAAGGGGGACATTAAGCCTTACAACCAACAGTTCATACGATCTTTTATTTGACAAACGTAACCTGGAATCTGTAAGATGGTGTTTGACGGTTGGAACCCCCTTTCGACTGTGCTGCTTGATAGGATGAGACATAGACAGCTCAGTCAGTAGAAGAAAATGGGGGAACTTGTCAAGATGGTCTTCAAAAACTCTCTGGCAGAATGTCACTTTCCCCCTGAATGCCTTGTACTTACTAGCTTTCAAGGTCTTGACACCAGCAAGCTCTTTAAGTGCAAAGTCCAAATTGAAATTGAACATACTGAGTGGGGAACTAAAGTGATTGGCCAGGGTTCTAACCGAATCTTTGCCAGAATTAGGGTCATCAGGATCCCAAGTGGATGAGTTAGGTATTCTCAGTGCTTTAATGATTGGCTCTTGCAGTGACTGGTATCTCTTCTCGAGGCATGAATTAATGGCAGGAATGAGATCTTGCTTGTTACTTTGGGTTTTCAGCTTGCCCTGTGGTACCTTCTTGAGTGTAAAGGTTTCTCTTATCTTCGTTATGCACCTGTTATCCTGCTGTCTCTGCCTTTCTGTCATTCTTCCCCTTTCCTTGAATTGTGTACTTGCTGGAAGATTTGTTGCAGTTACAGTGATGTTGCATCAGCAGATCATCGATCTTGACGCAAAATAGGAATACAGGCTCTTGGGCAGTAGCAAGCTTACTTAGCTCTTGCACTCCTCAAGACTATCCAGCACATCTGTTATCAGGATACTGTCTGTGCATGACAAGACTGACATGTAAAGTTAGGCGTAAAACTCTCCGGTACAGCTCAAGGGAGCCAAGGTAGCCATATGTCACCCACTGATCCAGGTAGCCTTTAAGTTGAGCGTTCGTGTACACTTCTTGTTGTCTGCAGAATCATGTTCTTAGCAAATTGCAACAGTGTTAGATAGTTCACTTTCATCACTCAAATACTGTGATAGTGATGGGCTTGAAACCTGGTTTCCCTGATGTTAGCAAATGACAACCATGTCAGTAAAAAGCTTCTCTGCAAGACTATTATGCGTTGTTTGTTCTTTTCTGATCGCTTGTTCTTTTTCTATGCAGGAATAGGTAGTAGATCATTGCCATCAACCTAGATAATACTCACTTTGTTTAAAGTGCCACTACGATCAAATTTAAACTTTTCTTTTTTGAGATTTTGTTTGAAAGGACTTTAGTAGTAAATCATTTTGCATTTTTCCATTTTCAAAAATCTTCTTTCTTTTCAGAGATATTTCAGTTTAAAAAATGGCCGCGATTGC
Organism: Isaurus tuberculatus; assembly: GCA_025447995.2. NCBI lineage: Eukaryota > Metazoa > Cnidaria > Anthozoa > Zoantharia > Zoanthidae > Isaurus > Isaurus tuberculatus. Next base: position 8,685 of record JAOEHV020000910.1, on the reverse strand, counting down.
AAGTGATGACGTCATTTTCTCAGCAAGCACTCCGCCTTGGATTTCCAGAAGCTTTATCGCACTTAAGGCTTTGATTTGTCATAATGAAACTTGGGACGCTTTTTAGCTTTGACCGTTCTTCAAAATAAACTCTGCCAGTTGGTTGTTATGGCAACAACTTCGGTCCCAATCTTTCTCTACCAAAATTATGTTTTGCGTTCTGTTATGTATCAAATGCAATTATAGACACCAAATCTATGCTGAAAATGTTTAAAATGGCAGAAGCTGGGATTTATTTCTGTCATATCTTATAATTATCTTGGATGAGATCCAAAAGAGTCAATAAACGTCTTAGGAGACTGGAAACAAGTTAGTTACCATAGCAACCAATTAAGATAGTTCTTTTTGAAGGACAGCTCAAGTTTAACAATCATCCAAAGTTTAACTGTCGTTGATTGAAAACTGGCTACGCCTTAGCTTTTTGAAATTCGTGGTGGATCAATTGTTGAGAATATGACGTCATCGCTAGTTTAATTTGCACATAATAAAAATCCAAATAACTTTGAAGAGAAGAAACCTTTTGAAAAGTGGAAAACGCCGTCTTGTTCTTTCGAAATATGCTTTAACATATCTTAATAAGACAAAAATCAAAGACAGCAAGATTTGGTCATAGTGGCACTTTAAAAATGTTGAAAATCTGTTTCTAAACTATTCATCGTAATCGATCTAATGTTTCTCTTTTTATTTTTTATAAATAGTAAAAAAAAATCCTATATGACCTATCTAGAGATATCTTAAGTATAACGTATAATGGTTTGAACAGTGTTTATTATCCTTGATCTAGGATCTTCATACTCCTTGAAATGTTCAGTGTACCTGTTAAGATAGCTTTTTGCATTTTTTTAAACACTAGTTTGCTTCTCTCCCCTACTAGACTTTGTACAGACTTCCTCACTTTTTCCGAGTACCCTCCCAGTACGTCGATGCTGATGTTATGCTGTGTGAGTTTATAACCTGGGTACTTTTTCTTTAATTCCAATCTCAGCGCTATGTACTTCCTTGTGTTTTCATCAGTTTTACGTGCACGGTTGTTGATCCATGGATAACTCATTTCTATAATAATAATAATAATTATTATTGTTATTTGTTTGTTTTAAGTTTGATTTCCTTCGCTTAGGGACACCAAAAGTCTGTCCTACTAGGATTGAAAATTGCAAAAGTATATAAATACTTATACAAATGTATGGTGGTGCTCAAAGCTTGGCTTGCTTTTGTGCCGAACAAGATTTCTAATGGAGCTGTTAGAACCCGACTTCACTACTCGCCACCATTGTTATTATTATTAATAATTGTCCTGCATCCAAAAAGTCCATGTTGTGTCAGGTTTCTCAAGATTGGTGGAGATGTATAGTAATTGTCCATGTAAACATGGTAACCTTGCTGCTGCAGTGACTCTGTCAGATCCATACCTACATCAAATCCAAGACCATTTCCAGAGGATACTGTCCTGACTTACCAAGGTAAACATCAAAATTATATTTATAGCCATTCGATTCATCAGCAAGAACCAACAGCTTTAGACCCCATTTGGTTGGTTTGTCTTTGTTGTACTGTCTTATTCCAGATCTATGTTTGGACCTCACCATTCGCTCGTCTACTGCGATTCTTACACTTTGGCACGACTTCCTGATACACTCAATTAGGTGTCGTACTTGTCGTAATTTGTCATCAGGATCCATTCTGGTGTGATCAGCACATCCAAAAAAGCCACGAGTGCCCTAAATCTGTCCCTGGAAGGAATCATTTGGCCTGCCCAGATGCCATTGTAGAGCGACAAAGTTGACCAATAATTTTCTTGTCGTTGAAGCTCAACAAAGCCTATTTAAATCAGACAGGCTATGAAACAGTACATTACTTTGACTTCAACTCTGTCCCATCCTTTTTTGTTTTGGTAGGTTGGAAAATCTCAGGAATTCTTCTGCATATGCATTTGTAAAGTGTTAAATATTTTGAACAAGTGTTAGCGTAAAGAACATCTTGAAAAATGTTACCTCATTGTTGAGTTGTGCTGCTTCCTGCCTGGTTTGGTAGTCTAGCTAGGGTCCTGGAGCCTTCTGGGGGTAAACTTTATGCCAGGACGATATAGATCATTGTGGTCATAACCCTCTGTCCATCCCCGCCTCGCTCGTCTTGCAGGCCGTTCCTCATCCTCTAATCCATCTGAATTATCTTCCCAGTCAGAGTCATCGTCCCCTTAAAGTTCTTTATCAAGTAGAAGTTCTTCATTCTCAGACATTTCTTCAGCACCGGAGGCAAAAGTTTCCGAATCACTCATTGCTGAAGTTTGGTAGGGCAATCGCAGTACTGAAAATGCGGTCAAAATGACAACAAAATTCACTTAAATGTGAAAAAATAGCGCCAGGGAACAGATTATAGAAAACAAGTATTTAATATTTATAATTTCGAGAAAATATAGGTTTTACTTTGAGATTACAGGTTCAACTAGCTGCAAATGATGTAAAATCACACACAGCTGCGACAATGAGCAGCCAAACTTGCGAAAAAAGTTAAAATATGAGACTCACCTTCGAGTTCGTAAAACTTCCATGTGCTCCAAAATGATGCGTAAAATTTTGTCAGAAGTGAAGAACCGAAATTTTTGATATTTCTTTTGATATTTTGTCGATTTTTACCATTCAAACAGCGATTTCTAGCTTGCAAAACCACGCTTCCATCGATTCTAAGCTTACAGAGCATACACGCTCTGGAGAGGGCTGCTGACCACTTGAACTTCAATAGGACATATCTGTCCCAGTTTCCTTGGTTTTGTCAAAAAAGAGATATAAACTGTGTGGAGAATCCAGATTGATTGATTATATTTATCTGCATTAATGTGTTATTATATTCAGAGGTTAGCACTGAAATTTTAAAGTCTGTGTACAAGCTTTTTGAAGTAGCTGAATGTGATCTGGAATATGATGATAAACTAACACGGACTGAACGAGGCTATAATGATATTCAGCAAAAGCGTTTCTTAGGTCGAGTAACGTTATTACAAGAGACCGCTGTTTATGACGGACTGTATTTATTATATGGTCCATGTGCGAATTGTGTTCTAGGGGACCAGAAATATTTGGCGTGAAACCTTTTTGAATTTTGTGCTCAGTGTAGCAATTAGCTGAAAGAAATTTATAGATTGCGTTTCGTGAATAGGAAGTAAATATTTTCAACGAGACACTGAAGAGTTATGGGCCTAAAGCTAGAAGGAATATTTGCTTTGCCTTTTTTGTGAATGAGAATTGTGCAAGCTTGTTTCCATACACATGGAATTGCCAGACAGCACGTACAAGTATGAATCAAGTATGTTCTCAGAAAAGGACAGCGTTTTGATATCTGATCTAGAGGAGATGGATACCCAGATGTTTTCATTTCGCGCACTATGTTTAAAATTTCCGATAAGATGGTGGCTTTAGGTCAAAGGGAATTTCCGGTTCAGACAGGCTTGGAATCCAGCTCGGAATTGTGAATATTTTGTTAGAAAATTTAGCTGTTAAAGTTTTCGAAAAATAATTACGGCATTCTGATAATAAAGAAGTAGGGAGTATTGACATATTCTTATTTAGAACGTTCTTAACGTAACCCCAGAAATTGCTTTTAATATACTTATCATGATCATGAGAATTCTTCATGTTGGTTCCATTAGTCT
>JAOEHV020000813.1:0-19374 GCA_025447995.2 Isaurus tuberculatus | reverse complement strand
GGGGCAATTGCCCCCCACTTTTTCCCCCGACTTTAACAAGTTTTAGTTTCCATTACGATGTCCGCACTCCACCTCAATTCCCCCCCCCCCCTCCACTCTTTAAAAAGCTCCGCGGCGAGTCAATTATATTGTCTGTCTTAAACGAAGCCGCACCTCCTAACCCATACTGTTTACTATAGCATTAGAAAGGCATGTAGCCAGAAACAATCTACCTTATAACCGCAAGCTCAATATAAAGGGGTTTTCTTTAATAATCTGCTGTTTGTATAATTTATATTCTTATCTTCTTAAGATAGATTTTAAACTACCCATTTCACCGCAGGGGCAGCATGTACCATCTCATTAAACTGGTTTTCAATCTTCTGCACTAATTTCATTAAAAGAAGTAACTGGAATGGTTTTCCTGCACTTGCCTGCGATTCCACATTGAAATACTTTCCTAATTAATCTGTCATTAATGAAAATCTATATAAAGTGGCAAGTAATGTTATGATATTGGGCCCATCGGACTATGTGACTCCAGCACTTTAATTATGCGTTTACCATTTGTTACTTGGCTTTTTAAACTTAAAGTTTTCAAACTAGAAATAAAAATAAATTCAGTTTGTGTTCAAAGCTAAGAGTTGTCATTAACATGGATCTTGTATATGTGCACAATCAGGTCGTTAGTACTTTTTACCTCGTAGCAAATGAAGTTAACATCTAGCGTGCAATTTAAGACTGTAGGCTCTAAGGTTTTGCATAATTAAGGGTAGGATGTAAGTGTCTTTTTTGTATATGGTGTTGGTGTATTGCAGAAAGATCCAATTAATTAGCTCAAACAAAAGGTGAATATATTTCTTGTATAAAAGTGCATTCTATATTTAACGATCGATACGAATCAAGCGTCATGTTGGCGCGATACAAGACAATCAAGATCGATTTCCGTCACCAATTGTAACTCAACACAATGACTGAAACAGGCAAACACAAGAGATGCAACATATTTGATCGCTCTGATAAAATAATGCAAATGGAACTTTGCTTTGACTCAATAATTGAACCTGAAAAAAGCTAGTAAACACATAATTTTTGATAAAAATGATAAAATAAAGCGTGGGTTATACTAGAGTTATTTTAGTGTTTCGGTGGCTCAAAAACGATCAAGATTATATTCTTATATACTTAATTAACATACATTTATAGTCTTCAACTCTTTGTTCCAGGTTTAATTAATCTGTATTTTTTGCCAAAACTTCTTTAAATTAAGTATTGTAATTTATCTAGGAAAGAAGTATTAATTTATCCTATAAGTGCAGCAGAGATGATAGGCTTGAAAACGGAGATGAATACAAACTATAAATGTATAAGAGAATTTCAACTGTCGTAAACTCCAGTTCTTATCTACACTTTGAGCCAAAATGGACATCATCCACCACTGAAGTTTTACATTTCTAGATTTGTATTCCTAGCAAACGAGTCTTTAGAATCTGCAGATCTAATATCCGTTTTTAGCCGAAATGCACATCGTCCATCGATGGGGATTTTACAAGGAATCAGGACTAATCTGTGGACTTGTATATAGGCCAGAAGTCAATCTAGTTATACTTTTTTTTCAATACAAAAGCGGAAATTTTCTTTTAAGTTGATAGAAACGTAGCGACGATCCGCTATAAGAAGTAGTCTCAGTTTCTTTTCACCTTTTGGCTGATACGCAAGTTTTAACCAGTAAAATCACGAAAACCTTTTTACGAGCATTAATGAGGTAGATAACAAGGATAAACGCTTACCTTTTTGCGTATCCGCTTAGTCTTGTGCACAGACAACAGCGATTTACAATACATAGAACAAATCTCATACTTGTTTGCAAGAAACTTAGTTGTTGTGAGTTACTATATAACTCCGTGACTAAGTAAAAGCTAAAAGAGGAAGATTCTGGAGGTCAAACAGTTTATCACAAACGCCTCTCCGACTCGGGCTTTGCCGGGTGAATGGAAGATGACCAATATATATTTCCGTGGGAATTAAGTTTTTGAAGTACTGCTTATGGGTGCATGTATTTACCGTATCGACCAACTGCATATACAACACGATGTGAGTTAATATCACAGCGTTTGATAAAGTTAAAACAGCTAAAATTAACACCAACCTTTCACATAATTGTCTATCATTTTTGAGATCAGTGCGACTTGAACCTATGAATATTTTGATGTAGGTCAAAAAGAGTTTGTGTTAAATACTATATATATGATCTCGGCTTATCAGAGAAGTCAATTATTATTATATAGCTAAAGGCAATATTTCATTGCAAAACCACTATTTGAGAAACTAACATTCGCTATTAATATCAATTTATATATTCATTTTGATTGATCTTATCAAAAATTATAAATTAATAGATCACCTTTTTTCAGAACTATTTAAATCTTTGTTTGGAGCGAAAGAGCAAATGAAACTTTTTGAAATAAATGTTGTTTCATAATCTTTATAAACGTCCTGTGCTAGGAATAATTTAATTCAAGTAGCTGAATGCTCATTGCCTAAAGGTACCGCGCGATGCATTCCAATGACAGATAACTTAGGTAGAAATTATAGATAAAGTTTGCGCAATACACACTATGCGGTGCTCAAATTATTTATTTCTAAAAAAACGTAAAATCTTGAAAAAAACGTTGGAGCTTTAGAGAAAACTCAACAACAAAGTTTTTGCCTCATATTAAAAAAGCGTTTTCTAGGTGTTTAGTATATTATCTCTTTAAAACAAGATATTAGAACAATTCCAAATGGTGATAAGTGAAGCTTTATATTAAAAGCTTTTAAATGATTAAAGCTGTAGTATTTCTTTACAGCTGTTTCCTTTCCAAGCTTAGTACACTGATTACGTTTACAATAGCCCAAATTAATGGGTTAGATTTAATTTTGGAAATTAGTTGATAAGTGACGTTTGAAGATATTGCAGCGGGATCTATCAGATAACCTTTTAAAGTCAGAAAATTTGCAAATTTGGCTAAACAGTAAACTTTCGTAAACGAAAAATGAAGATTCTTCTGGTCTGGAAACGTTTTTTGAACACTGCAGAAATGTATTTTTTTTTAGATATTAGACATGGAAGCTACGTTTGTTTATAGTTTTTGGTTTGTATTTAATCATATACTTTTTTTCTCCAAGAACCAGAATTTCTTTTTTGACAACTTCAGCTTAAGATTTGAACTTTCCGAAATTATGAAAACATCACGGCATAAAACAATATTAACTTTTTGACAAACGCTGGCTTCTCAAAGTAAAGAAACAGCCGGTTTTGTTTGAATCATTGTGTGATGAACTTTAAACTTTATATGTGTATATTGACCGAAATAATGTTGAACTTTGTTTAGATCTGACTAAAACTTCAGTCTGAGCTCGTTCTAAGCGTGTTTCAATTTTAGACAAATTTCAAACAGAGTGTTTCTATAAAACTGGTTCGTAAAAAAATAAACTTTCTGTTGCTTGTCAGTAACGGGCCCCCTACCCTAATATAAAAAATGCTTATTTAATATATCTTTGGTGCAAGTTGTAAATAAATAAATAAATCAGCATTTATATAGCGCTTAATCATCGCTGTTCTAAGCGCCTTACAAGTTGATTACAGGGTTTGACAGTTGAGCGTCTTAGAAAGTCCGCTTGAACGGCTCACATGTTAAGGCGCAACTGGCAGCCGATAAGACGAGCCCTCAGTGGTAGAAACAAACCACAACACCGGGATCACTACCCTATACTGTTTTCGACAAGTGCCTCGATAGAAGGCCGAGAAGACGCAAAGATCTAACCATTTGCAGATGTAGAGCAAAGGTATAGCACCTTCTCCTCAGTTATTCGAAGTGAAGGTCCGGCCGGGACTCAATCCCCAACCTCCCGCACGGCAGACTGGCACCTTACCAGTCAACTAGGCTAACCAGGTGGCGCGGCGGCAGTTGTGGTTATCTGCAAAGGGAATCCTCGTTCTTATGGCTTCACTACGGATTTTAGAGTAACCGTGCTTTAGATACATGGAGCGGCGGTATTTATAAACAAGAAAATTCTCTCTTCCATCAACGTTAGTTTTTAATTTTGTGTTCATACCTTTTTCAGTTTTCAAAAGATAATTTGTAATGTAAGTCTACCGCAAGTGGTTAAATTAGGTTTTGCATTCTAGTAAAGGTGGCTCGATTGAACTATCACTTTTTAAGGCTTCCACGGTGGTGTGGATGAGCAACTGGTAATTTCTTTGGCCTGTGTCAGTGGCTGGGCTCTCGCAAGATTTGACCTTCTTTCGGCAAATACTGGCTCAGTTTTCTATCCTTACGAGGTTGGTAACACGATTACCTATGAGTACTTGCTTCTGCTGGGAACTAGCCTGTGATGGATTAGTGTCCCGTCCAGGAGGATGTAAGGATTCCCATCTGCTTAACAATATAGAAACCAGAGATAAACACCATGCACTTCCAATCACTAGGCTCGGAAAACGATTTAGGTCTAATAACCTTTTGCCACGAGGATAAAAAGCCATACTATTCACATAACAAGCAGAACGAAAAGAAAATGAAAAAACTAACGTCTATTTGTATTAAATTGTGAAGGAAAAATACACAAGCGAGCATCAAAAGCACGGCACGGAACGAAAGCACTACTGAAATAGACTGGCAAGTCAACTCGATTCCAGTATCATAATGGAGGACCGTAAAGGTAAACCGCCTTGCAGGGCAAGAAATTTAACGCTCAGAGCTCCCGCACTGACAAAATCTGGTTTGCTTTCAATTTTTCAAATAGGGCAGTGAAAAAAATTCAAATGAAGTTTATACGAGTTTTAAAAGAAGGCAAGTCACTTTGAAGGGCTTGGCTATGGACAACAGCTGTATTGGCTAATGTCAGAAGACCGACCAAAAACCTTAGACTGTGTTCTAACCATTCTGTCTCAGGGAAATGGAGCTTAAACTCAGCGTCACCAAATTACAACCTAGAAATGACCAATTATAATGTAGAATATGCATTTAATCTACAACTATTACTCCTGTAATTTATCAGCGAAGTAGATAAGCAGACTTCTTGGTAAAATTTTTTTGATTCGTCACGCGTGGTCCTAATTTTGAAAGATTTTATATTTGCCAAAACTTAACTGCTGTCAGAAATTAATTACAATATATAAATAACATTACCAAATTCGTCAGCTTTGTCAAAACCGAAAGTTTTGTGGGGCCGTAACTTTTGAATAATTTAAAGTATATATGTAACCAAATATGAACCAACAGTCAATATGGTTCCTGCAGTCATACTTTAACGGTTAATTTTATCAAGTACTGGAGCACCGTTATGAATAGCGGTCTGACATTTTTTCACTCACAGCGGCCCTCTTTGTCTTTAACTCCGAATCAGATATATTTCTATTTACAGTTTGCTAAAGTTATTTTAAACTAAATCTATTCGTATGCGTTAGAATGTACTTCCAGAATTCAGATAAAAACTTATTCTTTTCATGTAAACAATTTCTTGAAAAGATTTTTGTGAAAAGGTCGCATTTTGTTTGATTCATGGAGACTAGCAGTCCGAGTTTTTGAATAGTTTGAATAAAGCAAGTTTCAATGGTAGAATGAAGCAACTTTTACAAAAAACATCAGTTTTGAAAACAAAAAACAAACAAAACAAAACAAAATGTTACAGCTTCCGTATTGCTTCAACAACGATACGGATGTTTGCGTTTTGCGGAAAATAGCTTTGAATTTCAGAAATCTTGTGACGGCAGAAAAACTGTAATACTTGCTTCTGAACAGACCCGCCCTTAAAACAAAAGCAAATACAACTTAATCGTTAAAGATAATTAGTTTAATTGTTTCAACTTATATCATGTAAAACAAACCGCGCCATCAATTATTAAACCTTAAATTAAATCATTTAATTCTAACGAAATTATAACTTTTGTAAAATTATCAAACAAACTATATTAGTTTTCAATTTAAAAAAAAATCTTGATTAATTCAAATAATACTCGTAGCTTTAATCTTTGAACTTGCACAAAAAACAACAAAAGCCCGACTGTGGATTGCGGTTAAAGTTTAACAGAACATAAAAGTCTATATTTCTAAAAACAAACAACAAATAACTGCTTGCTCTAGACCCTTTATGTCGGCCCATGTAAGGTAATCCAACTGGAGAGCCATGGCTGGATTCCACGCTCGCTTTGGATTTCGCCATTAATTCCATGTCCATGGATTCCCGGCCGGCTTCCACGGTTCAAATGTTGTTGTCAATAAGTTGAAATTAACACCCTAAGTCTGCTATCCCGAGATCCATTTTTTTCTTCTGGTATCAGTTACCATACATCCATGTAACTATGCCTTTATCGTATCAATAACGAGAGCCAAATTTCAGCGCACCTTTTCCCCTAACATCATTGCAAGACAACTTGCACAAGGGGGTACTACACGGAGTAGAGCCTTCTGCAACTTTGTATTTGTAACTGAAATTACTGCGAAAGGTAGAAACGAGTTTTACTTGCGACGACTTTAGGCATTGCATGGGGTGTTACACGCTGTTGTGGTCCGAGTAAGACGAGTAAGGCCTTGTGTTACAAGTTGCACGAAAAATTGAAGCGCGTAACATCACCTTTAGTAACTCATGGTTTTCATACCTTGTCGGTCAAACTTTTAACCGTATTTCGGCTTGATAAACTAGAACCGGCTATCAGTGCCTACTAACATTCACTTTTACTATAACTCAATATAGCACGGGCAATAGGATACGCTGGTTACGGACTAGATTAAAAAGAATATTTAGAAAAGAATTTCTAATAAAGTAAATAATCTGAATAACACCTTATTTAAACTTTCCGTGTTGTTTTTTGTTATCCCATCACCCGTGGTTAAACCCCGATGTATTTTAATCGTACGCTATTTCCGATCATCTCTCAACCATCACCGCCATTTTATATTCAAAACCTTGTAAAGTCGGCCCCAAGCTGTGTCACCCTGTTACAATAGCGCGGTCAGCCAGTTTAATCACTATGTCATTATTAAATTTTAGACTATTAAAATTTAAAGATGACGTAATTATTAAACTGGCTGACCGCGTCAATTTCTGATATGGCTTGGGACTGGCGTTACAATGTTTTGAAAATATTATGGCGATGACAAAAAGACCAAGGTGTGAATAAGTTTATATAATTACTTTATTTGTATTTTTTCATTAAAATACTTTTTTACTCGTAACGAGCGCATCTTATCACCCGTGATACAGCAAATGCGGGAAATTGGCCCCTTAAACTTGACCTTATGCCCACTTTAAAGGCTGCAAGTATTTAGTACAATTACTTATTTGCTATCAGTGAAAGTAAATATCTTTCCATCCACATCTTTAAGCATTATGCTTTAGGCCAAATAAAAAAAAATTCCGGTTTCTCATCAGCGCTCGCATTGCTAAAAAGTGACCGCATCACTTTATAAATACAAAAAACTAAGAGAATTAATATTACAACTTTAAGACTTTCAACTAACTCACCAATGACCAACACTCTCATCCTGCTCATTGTCGTCAATATGTAAAAATCTGTAAAAATCTTTTCAGTTATGATGCCCATTGTTTTCCCTACCCTTAACTTTATCTAAAAGAACTAATGAAGCCATTTCAGCGAGCAGGTACAACGCGCTATTTAGACAACTCAGGGTTGAAAATGTCTTTATTATGGCCGTGAGAATTAAATGTAAGGCGCTGGGTTAACTTTTTGTCAAAATTACAATTGCAGCAACAGGAAAATGCAAAAAAGGGACGTTTGTGTTCTTTTACTTTTCCGCTAAAACCCATTAAAAAGCACACAGTCTTGTAGAATTTTACTCTAGTCTAAAATGTACCATCGTAGGGTTGGACTTGGCAAAGATTGGATTTAAAGATAATAAAGATCGCTTGCAAAATCAAGTGTTTAGCGTGTTTTATCCGTTTAGAAAAACTGAAACTTTGAACTATTTAATTTGATGTGAATAAATTTTTTGGCCATGTTTTTTTATCGATCGAAAACTCGTACCGTTTTCGTACTGCTTCTTAGCTTGACAAAGGTTGTCGAGGCCGGTACCAAGGTATGCTTTGTGTGTTTTTTTGAAATAATTAAGGATGAAATAATAGGATAAAAACCCTGCAGTTTTCTCTTTCATCCCATTCCATTCCATTTCTGGTGTTGTTTGTATTTTTAAAGAATATAGATTCCGGAGATTGAATCATATTGGTTCTAGAATAAATGGAAATAGTACTTTGACTCAGAAAGAAAAGAAAATCAAGCGATAGAGAGTGAATGAGTACATTTCTCTTTCGTTACAGTCATTTCATCATGAGCTCACAAAGACAAAGGTCACAAGTCATGCAACTAACATCAGAAAATGGTTCATTTTAGAGTTTCCTCTACTGCAACGAATATTGCGTGTAAATTATCTTAGTATGATTAAGTTATTCATTTGTTTTGTAACTTTGGCACAAACAGCTTAGATTCTAAAAAAGTAACGTCTTGAAAAATCATAGAACTGTCTACAAGATCTCTCGCACTTACCTTAATTGGTCAGGCGTGATTCGTTGCTTTGAATTATGATTCTAAAACCAAAAGTTAAACCATGTTTTGGCTGCCAGACTGAGTGAAACAACCAAACATTTGTCTCACATAAACGAAACGTATTGGCTCTGTAGGTTTTCAAGTTTTAAATGTCAATATAACGAGCTTAATTTGAATTAATGTACAGTGCTATTTGCGTAAGCGATCGAAATTCTTTCCACTTGATAAGGTATACCATTAGAGCTCTGTGAGCATAACAAGTCAAAGAATAGTTGACGCAATTTTCGCTTTAACGGCTGCACTTAGTCAGTGTAAATCACTGAACTTGCTAATAGCCATAATTGCTCAAACTGTGTGCGTGCAGCTAATTTCTTTTGACTCTTCTTTGTCACAAAAACTACTATCCAAAACAAATGTATTGGTTTTCTAAACTAGTCAAGTGGTTTTTCTAACTACAGTTAAATGTCGTCGCAACAGGGAGTTGAATGGGTTTCTCATTAATGTAGATTACCGAATAAACATTTCATTTCTTAAACTAAACAAAATCTAGTTGAAATTTATTATATAAACAGTGGCTAATTTGCTGCAAAGTGAAAATAAATAATCAAAAACCATTTTCCCTTTGACAGCACGGCAAACTGAATTAATGTCTCTAAATTCCACGACTTCCTTTCGTAACGTACAATATAGACATATTACTATGCTAAAATAGGCATACTGTAAAAATACTTTATATTTTACGGTTTAAAGATTTTTATTATTGTCTCAAGCACAAGAAAATTAAAACTAAACAAATTTTAAAGTAAAAACTTATTCCCAAGTGATTTGACAAACTGTTTCATAATATAGGAAGTTCTTTGTAAATCACAAACCATTAAAGTGACTCAAACAGTTTTACAAAAACCCGAGGATGTTTCAATTTTTGAACAATTCGAAGCATATAAAGTAACCATTATTTTTGTTTGTCTAGTAGATTAAAAAGTGATTAGTGTTAATCACTTTGAATTGTGAGATAGTTGTTAAGCCATTGAACATGATGATTAATTGAAAGAATAGTGTTCCTTTTAAAATCTAAGATTCGGAGTCGTTCGCTAAACTTTATGACCACGCTTATTTCATTTGTCGGACGATTTAGGCTTGAAGGCTAGAAATATAATTTGCGATAATAACTCCGCCGGTCGATGAAACCCAAAATTAGAAATGATTGATGTTTAATCATTCTAACTTTTGAACCAACTGATGAGTCCGCCTATAAAGTGACCATTCATTTTGTTTTTCTTAATGAGAAAAAATGAATGGTGTTTTTCATTCTAACCTTAAAGAACCAGTTGATGATATCTTATAAAGTTATTATTCACTTTGTTCTTTTTTTGAATAGTAAGAACAATTGGTGGTATTCATTGCAACTTTGGAACCAGCTGATGAATCTAGTGACCAATCATTTTTCTTCGTTTTTAAGTTTAAGAGTGTTTTTACTGAATAAATTTTGCGTTCGTAGCATTTGCAAGTTAATGTTTTGGGAGCGCTTGTAACTTCTTGAGTATTATATATTTAAAGGATTTCCTGTTTTGATGAGTCTTCTTTTCTTATGCCGGATTTTAACGTTAATGTACCCAACTTTGAAGAAAGCAACTGTAATATTTATTATTACTTCCTGCCAAATACATACTTATATCGGTCGATAAAAGTAAATGCTCTATATATGGCTTGGAACCTGCTTAGCTAATTAAGTAAGGTAAGTTAACGTTTAAAAATCACGACTCAACTTTTAAAATACACGTTTCGGCATGTCCAATGCCATCTCCAGCTACATAATAATTGTATCATTTTAATACAGTTTTTAAAAATACTTAAAACAGAATAAATTTTAATGAAATTTTAAAGTAAACTAATTCGAGTAAACTAAAGAGTTGTATAAGGAGAGAAAAGTGTTAAAGTTTTGGACTTGCTTATTCAATTCAGCAACGAGGTGTTTGATATGAAAGGCTTTGAAAAGGAGATAAAATAAATCTATTTTCAAAATAACAAAACTTTTTTTTAAAAAATTAGAAAAGCTTAATAACAAAATTTTGTCCATTTTTAAACATAGGACGAACTAAAACAATATTGAGAGGCAGTGTATAGAAGAAAGCTTGGCTAGTTCAAGGTAAGCCAGAGGTTTTGTATAACCAAAAAAGATGAAAGGAAAAACCGTCAAGGCTTGGAAAGAACTAAGACTAAGAACTTTCTTCAGAACTGTTAGCTTTCTGCTACACATTTTTGTAATCTCCAAGTCACACAAATCTTTGAACAAACTCGTAACTGATGCATGAATGTATTTTTTAAACAGTACACGATGCATTCACTATTTATGAGCTTAAACTCTATAACATCATATTTTATTTCTCTAGATGACTTTAATATCTAAATTTAGAAATAATTGATCGTGAATTGAGAGCAAAAACAATCAAAAAATGAGAAAAAAACACTGGTCAAAAATAATATAGCACGCAATACTATTGATTATGTACAATACTTGAGGGTTTATGTATGAAACTATCGATAACTGAGTCGCTTTATAATTCAGAAGTATTTTTACTAAACGATAGTAAAGCCTATACAGATGAAGAATTTCGAGTTAATTTTGTTTCTGTTACAAAAATGAAAATCAGAGACCATTTTCACATTTCTTGTTCAATTTTTGATACAAACCAAAAGTTGACTGCGCGTCTAAGTGGCACTGGATCTTTTTTCAAGCATTACAAACAAACACATATAAGAAACAAAACATGGACCTCTTGTCTGAGAAATTGATGAAAACTTGCCACAATATCAAACCTTATAAGGTAATTGTGAGTGAATATACTTAGAAGTTTGTGTTTTTAGGACATAGTTTTCCATCATATTTTTCCAGGTTACTTTTTTCTTTTTTGGTAAAGTTTTCAAATGAAAACATGCATGTGTTATCGCATTTGTGAATAAACTCGCGTATAAAACCTAGTCCAATATATTAAGAAAGACTTTTTTCCATCTTGTGGTAATTCCTGAAGCAAATGTATTAGGTCCTGATTATTTACCTAGGGCCAAAAACAAAATAAAGGTGGATGTAAAACAGGTTAAAGAAAGGTATCTGGGGAATACTCCCAGTCTGAACAAGAAGTAAAACTAAGTCCTTCATTTCCCATCTTCCCCTACGCTGTCTTACTTCGAAAAACGGACAACCCAATTACCCCAGTTAAAACTTTGACGGAATGTTTTAAAAAATTAGTTTAATTCATTTAATTTTTTTTGGTTTCACGCGTTTAATTACATATGTAAAGAAACAAAAACCGAGAAACTACTTTGAAGGGCGAGACAGAGGAATGAATTTTATTTTTCTATTCTTAAGATCCGGCTCTCCCAAGATTCTATTTGGAAAATAGTAGAACTACTATGAATATGTCCCATGCTTTAAAAAGTAAAACAAAAAAAATAATTAAAAGCTGAGTAAAAATATGAAAAACTATGCTTTATTGATAAATTTTTCATGAGGTTTGAAGCTTTGTAGTAGAAGTATTTGACTGGTTTAGTTGAGTGAAATGAAACCTTTTCCCTTCCTATCCCCCCCCCCGGCCCCCTACCCTTCCCCTCTCGCCGCTTTACCTACCCGTTCGCTTCAAAACTATCTCAGACACGTCTACTTCGTTACTGTACGGCAGCGGCTACTTATTACTTAGGGCGCGGTCAATAACTGAGTCTGGACGGCGAATGAATAATTTGCTTGGAGTCAGTAGAAAGACTAAAAGGTCAAGTTGAGTTAGTATCACTCAACTATTCAGACGAAATGGCATCAATAAAGAAAAACTCTTACTGAAAGTTTTTTGAAAGAAGGCGTGTATTTTTCGCCGCTGAGAGACTATTGTAAAGACCCCTTTTAGAGTAGCCAATATTTACAATAGTAAAGCAGACAGATGAATTTGATTTTTATATTTGCATACTTTGTATATGACTAATTATTGCATATTGGTTTGCCATTCAAGGTTGAGATTCAGTCTTACTCAATATCTGATAAGAATCCGGTTTATAAGATTCATGAGGCTCAAAATCCCATAACTATTAAGAATTACGTAAGAATCAGCTCAGGCTCAGTTTTATATTCCCTGAGCACCTTAAAATATTTCAGTGCTGAACGCTCAGAGGACTATATTGGAGAAGAAGACATTGGAACGACCACGTGCACGTGGATTACACATCAGGTGTAAAGTATCTGCACGGCTCGGTATGCTTCGCAGAGCACGTAAGGTTATCCCATGGGAGTCGTGTATAAAACTTTATTTAACGCTATGATACTTCCATTATTTGACTATTGTGCTGTTATCTGAGACTCTTGTAATAAGAAAAATTAAGAATACTTAGACAGATAAGCTACATAGACGCGCAGCAAGTATTATTGAAGGGCACAAAGTCTCACAACCACAAATACCGGAAGGGTGATGTAATGCATACACTCTTTTCTTTTTATAAGAACACCTGCGAGCTGAGATTTGCCCAAAAAATAAGAACAAGCTAAAAACAATCACCAGGCTGAAATTTTGATCAGACAAATTAAAGAATTTTATTTAATCCTTGTACACACATGCAGATTGAGATGTACATGTAAGCGGTTCATAATAACATTTTTAACCGCTCTTTTCATTATTTAAAAGATTTTATCGCATATCGCAGGATGACACAATAAGATAAGCACGTATTTCTTAGCGCCTTTTTATTGTTAATTCTGGGCAGCTAATCCACTGTTTGGAAGTACCAGGAAATAAAAATAATTTAAGAACAATTTGAAGCTGAAACTGCCAAAAAGTTAAGAACAGCCCAACCTCACCCGCAAGTTACTGGTTCTTATAAAAAGAAAAGCTTGTGTCAGTTGTGTTACATTTTTTCCAGACAAATAAAACATCCAATTTAATTTCTGGAACTTGCTATTGTTATCACCCTGCACCCTCTTCCTGTATCTCTATAACTGTATTAGTATTCGTATTAGAATAATTTTATAAGAGCGTTTAGACTGAAATTTGAAAATATTTTAAGAATCGCATTAAGAACTAAGTAAGATTGAAATCGTCAGTAAAGCTTAAAACATGAGGCTCACACGAAATTTTGTGATTCTTACAAAAAATATTGCATTTATTTTAGTATACGTGATAAGACTAGAATGAAGTCTAATATATCTGATTGTCCTGATTATACAGTTGGGATATTACTCTACATTTTACTTTCAATATTTATTTACTGTCTATTAAAGTACATTAACTCTCCATTTTAATCATTAAGAAAGATATATTGAAACCGCGAGGTGATATTAGTTGGGTAACAACAGAGACACACACAAAATTGTCGATATAAATATCTGAATACAAACAAATTTAGAAAAAAGATTAAAAAAGGAGGTGTATACCAGGATATAGATTTATTTATTTATTTGTATTGTTTTCTTTTTCAGTTTTGGCTCCATTACGCAACATAGAAACAAGCTTTTTAGTTCAAGCTAAAACCGTCAGGTTTATTTTTCCCCGAGTTGTTTTAGTATTAGAGCGTACGTCAGACGCCATATACGAAAAAACAACAGAAAGAAAAACCATTTTTGAAAATTGAAAACGCAATTTTCGAAACAGTTAAGCAATGAAATACTCCTCTTTGCACTTGGAAGGTTTAAAATCTGTTTGCAATACCAATGCAAATGTTATCAAAGTTAGCCCAAAACTTAATACTGAATACATATATAGTACTGCTGTACATTACTGAATGTGTATACATTGCTCATTGGTTTTTTTTGGCGAGTACGAACAACGCATATTGATAATTTAAACTAAAGGTTGAAACTTGTTATCAAGAAAGCCTGCATGTTTAAGTAGTGTAGGGAGCTGATAATGCATGTTGCTTTGCCTTTGGACTTTTAGGGTTAATGCTTCAAACGTCAGCTAGTCCCTACACGGCTGTTCAGATACCTGAACTTTTCAACCTTTAGTTGTCTAATTATGCGTTGTAATCACACATTGAGTCAGTTGTACTGGACAAGGGCTAATCACCCCTGGGGAGCATGTTTCAAGATGCAATTACCAGTTTGAAAGGAAGCACAATATTCAGTGTAGTAGAACACATTTATTTCAAGCATATTTCCAAGGATAGGCGTTTCCTGTCTCTCTTGTTGTACTTAAAAATATCATTCTGCCGGAATAAACCACTGCACGCTTACTTTTCAAAGTGGCCATGCAGTGCTTTTATTATATGGTTACGGATGAAATAACTGGTATATCTGATCTTCCAAAACGTGTTTTTCCACCGCCCCTCTTGCCCCCATTCATCTTTGTGTAGAACACTAGAACTAGAACTAAACTAGAACTAGAACTAGAACTAGAACTAGAACTAGAACTAGAACTAGACCTAGCCCTAGACCTAGACCTAGACCTAGACCTAGAACGCGAACTAGAACTAGAACTAGAACTAGAACTAGAACTAGAACTAGAACTAGAACTAGAACTAGAACTAGAACTAGAACTAGAGCTAGAGCTAGAGCTAGAGCTAGAGCTAGAGCTAGAGCTAGAGCTAGAGCTAGAGCTAGAGCTAGAGCTAGAACTAGAACTAGAACTAGAGTTAGAATTTCAATTTCAATTTAAATTTTAACTTCCCGGAGAAGGAAGACTGTTTCGCAGTTAAAATATTGATGTACTTTCCATCTCATTTGCACCGTCGTAAATTAAAAAAAAAAATTATGCAAACATAGATTTCTAATCGAGTTGGGCCAGCTGCGGGCGATTCAACGCCTAATATAAACGACTCATCTTCAAAAACTTCAATTACTGGTATCAATTTCTCTGACTGTAAAGGTAAACGCTTGAAACGTCAGCTTCCTACACTACTTGAAATGATGATCATAAAAAATTCCCTCTTTGAGTTGCTTAAATCACACGTTTCACCTGCTTGCTGACACACTTCAAGTGCGAAATCTGTTTTGAAACTGTTCTACTTGATTGAGTGATCCATTCAGTGCAATACTCGACCATGTTGCCTTATTTCAGAGCTGTCCAAGGGCTAACTCTCGAAACGTAAGCTCTACTTTACTTACGGCAATGATTGAACAATGCAACCTTTATGTAAAATTAAGTTATATATTCTACTCGTATTTCGACTCACTCTCTTTGAGTTAACTTTGGGCTATGACTGATTATTTTTGCGGTTTGACAAACCCTTTTCATCGAAGTACAACCAAATTCAGAGACCATTCCATCGTGGATGAAAAAGGAACACCCTTTAAATTTTAAATATCTCTTGTCTTTTGGGAAGATGTGTTTCTAACCAGACAGAGTTTATACATGCATTATAAATCCCATTGGCTATTATCAAACCTATACTCATAAACTACCACCCAATCGTGGCAGAGGGGAGTATGGGTACTAGCGTAGCGGTATACTTGCTCCTCTCACCTCTACGATCCGGGTTCGAATTCCGAGCTCCGCACGTGAACTGAGATTTGTCGATCTCAATCTGACTCCAAGAGTTTTTTTCCGTGTACTTCGGTTTTCCTCCCTCAGCAAAAATCGACTCTCAGCTTAAATCCTATCCGGTTGTGGTGCTGTGCTCCGAGGTCGTAGATGGGCCTCAAAGCGGCAGCCACAGTGTATGTGTCTGTAACCCGAAATTGTCTGTGTGTAATGAGTGCGCCGTTAAAATGCTTGCGGTCTAATCTAGAGGATATCCCAAAAATTCCTATTCCTATTCTTGTTCTTCTTCCCGTTATTGTTCTTTAATTTACCTAGTTTTTGTTCTTGTTTTTGTTATTATACCAAATAAACCTGTTAACAATACCCCGAAGGACGGCAAAATAAGTGTTTAGTCAAGTAATAGGAGTATGCCCCCCTTTTTCCTCCAACCCTTGCCGGAGTTTTAGTTAATACATTTCTACTCCCACTACAACTTGTATACACAAACACTGCTTTGTTTGTATGTTTGATTGACCCTAGTCTAGGGTCAACTAAACAAACAAACAAACAAAAGAAGCAAAACTGAAAGAAAGAGGAAACGAGTCATCTGGGACAGATTGGTCTGGTTTAAGGTCAACGTCTGTTTGCTGCTGGAGTTGAGGTCTGTTTTTTAAAAGTTTAAATTTTTCAAAAATTCGAGGCTCAGCTTTTTTTTTAAACGGGAAGTTTTAGAGCCAATTGTCGAAAACCAGCATCAATGAAAAAATCAATCACTTTAGAAATGTTCTAGATATAGATTATATCATCAATTTAATTAAATTCAAGTGTCTACTGGAATAATAATAATAAAAAAACGCTTACGCAAAGTTACAGAATGGAATCAATTGCTTGTCTGCGTTTTTAACCTTGGGATCACATTCAAAAAGTATCTAGACTACATTTTTTATTGTCTTTAGAAATATAACTTTACTCCCCTCCCCTCTCCCCCAAAGCTGCACGAAGACCAACTGAAGCAGAACATCAGCTTACTGTAAAATTTCCGCTTCATGGAGCAGCTGAAATCACTCGACGTTTTGTTTTGTTCTAAAACCTTGTTTTCTTTTTGTCTTTCTCAAATTTTTGTTGAGAATGGTTTTTTATAACATTTAAATCATTTATTTTACTACGGGACATTGTCACTAAAAATTGAAATCGATCAAGCGTGCAAACTTTGTAAAAGTATCCGGTGACGTCAGTTTGGACGCATAACTTGGTCGTTGCTGGAGACAGCGCTCTTTTGAAAGTAACGATTTCCAAACAATTCACTTTAAAAAAAGCTGTCAGCATTTTCTTAGTGGAGTGTTTTGTGGACGTGGGTATGTTTTGACTGCTTTTCTTAGCAGATCTATTAAAATATGATCGATCGCACGTACTTCCTCTGGATAAATCTCACTCTACGATTTATTTCGTTAGAATTACTTGAATTTTTCTTAATTGTTCTGAAGTGCCTTGCAATTTTAAAGCGGTGGTCATAGCAAATAAATTGCAATAAGGACTGATAAAACTTTCAATGTTGAAATTTCATTGATATGTTTAACAGAAATTGAAGGTTTCATTAATTTTCTATGTTTTTCTTTTGGTGTATTGTATGGCCGGCGCGGAACGAAACAAGCTAGGTTATTGATATGCTCTAACTTTGCAGTGTATGCATGAAAACAAACGTTATGAAAAGATAACCACAGTAGTGAACTGTTGGACCTTCGAGGTGAGTACTTATGTCTTTAATATTTGCTATTTCTATACGTAACGTTTTCAGCCCGTATTGGTTTCTCTTCTCTGATCCTACACTCTCGGGGGGCTTTTATAGCGTCCTTGGAGACAAGATGGCGGCTTGTGTTAAAACTCGTGCAGAACCCATTATGAAGTTCGAAATGCGTTTTAACACTTGAAATCGTTTTAGATTTCCTTACTAAGCGCTGATTGAATCACTAGTTTTACGTGTTCGAATTAAACGTAATTTATGTTGGGAGAACTTTACGATTTAATCATTCAATCAGCTGTCAAAAGAAATTTGAGGTGTTATCATAGAACAAATGCTATAAAATGCTATGTCAGATATTTTATTCAGCTTTATCGAATTGTAAGGCGTTTTCTTCATGCATTCCCACTGAAACCATATGTTTTGTAGTGTGGCACAAAATCGTGTTGTATTCTTCATTTTTACAACATATGGTTTGATTGTTTAGCTACTTTTGGGACAATGTTTCGATAGTTCGCTCGTCTGATGTGCGATGAGAAAAATTAAATTGATGATTAATTTACAAAACAGGAAGCTGTAATGACGTTTCTTTTTCAGTACACACTAAAAGTGTTTCTTTAGAGCAAAACTTTGTGAACATTATAGTTTAAAGACATAGGATCAGTTTTTGCTTTTTAGGTTTGGATTCTTTTGTAATTTCGTTTTAAGAAAAAGGAAACATGCCAACTTTTAAGTCTTTATGATGTATACTGTCCACTGCCAAATGCTGCAACTTCTTCAGTGCTAGATTTATAACATTCTTTTTCTTGCACAATAGGTTTCTAAATTATTAATTAGTTGGAGTCAATGCACAATATACAAAGACAGTCTGTCAAAGTAGATTTATGCTATGAGTGATGTACTGTATGCAGCCTATAAGCTTTCAGGCAGTTTGGCCTACAATAAATATGAGGTAAAAATCATAGTTATTGAAAAAATCTTGACAAAAAAGATGTGAAGAATGTTAAACTTTAATCATTGGTGTCATTTGCAAATACATCTATTATATATGTCCTTTGCTTTTATTCTTCCATCTGTTTGAACCTAAAAGAAATGCTATATATGGTAAGGCTGTCTATACTAATGTTGACTTATTACAGTTAGCTGAGTTCATCCAGGGGTTTCATTAAGGGCCGGGCACTAGGCATATTGTCTGACTGTAAACACAACTTTGCCATGGTCATGCTGCTTTCAAAATTTAGAGAACATTTTATAATCCTAGTGCTGCTACTATCTCATACCTTGCTTTTTTCCTGCCCGGCGGTCATAGCCAGTAAAAGTACCCACAAGTTGAATGAACATGCACCTATCAATGTTAAGCCCCCTGGGGAGGGAGGGGAGGGGGGTTGGACAAGGATAGGGGTGAGGATTAGACATTTTCTTATTTTTTTCTATCAAATGCTTTAGGTACCCCTTAGGCTAACTATATATTACTTAAGGTAATAATAATAACAATAATAATAATAATATTTAATAATAATAATAATAATAATTATTATTATAGTAATAAGCTTTTGGAGAATTATCAAAGCCCAGTGCTCTTACAATAATAAAATACAAAATGAGTACTCTCAGGTGCTTAATATAAGGGGGGTCTTAATATCCGGGAGGGTTGGAACATTTCTCAATTTTCAATTAGCGGG
>JAOEHV020000719.1:7853-19378 GCA_025447995.2 Isaurus tuberculatus | reverse complement strand
CTTCGTTCAAACCAAAATTTCGTTGCATGCTTAAGATTGGCTGCATTAAGTGAAAAAATATCAAAAGTACCCCCCCCCCACTTATTCCATCCCCCCTGCTTATTAGAATTTAGAAAATTTTCAAACCCCCCTGCTTATTCGGACCCCCCGTCTATTCGGGAGATAAGAGTATGAACACTAAGGCCTTTGGTAGCGGGGATTACCCCTTAAAGCCATCACAATATTGGAAGCCCGTATATTAGCAGCTATGAACAGCTGTTTCGTTCTTATAGCCTTTAGAAGTACAGCATAGCTTACAGACAGTACTAGGTTGTCATAGGATATTATAGAGAATATAATCGTAATGCTTAAGCTTGTTGTATGTGGCCGGAATGATAGCCACAAGTATTGGTAGGACATACGAACTTGTAGCCACAAAAAAGGCCACATTGGTAGCAAAAACTTTCTATAAAGAATTATGAATCTGAGTTTTACCAGCCGGCTACTAACGCTCACCTTCGCGCCCCTCCACCCCCCGCTTTTTAGGCCCAACCCTTCTCTTTGTTCTGATGTTCAAATTAATAGATTCCATTACCAACACAATCTTTTATGGAAAGAAATATAAATAACTCAGTGCCATTTCAGCATTATATCGACTCAAAACAACAGATGAGGGTTCTCGATCTTTATTATTTATTGTATAATCAATTTATGCAGTTCTCATCATATATGAGTTCTTTTTCTTTAAAGCATTTCTAAAACTTTTTATGTACATGAATATGTTTGCTAAAAATACGAAATAAAGTCTGCTTTTTTTAAAAGATGTTTATCATATTATATTTTTTTGTTCCAGTTATTAGTTAATATATTTTTCTCTGCCTTTGAAATAGAAAATTGTTGCATTTCATGCAACTCTGACAAGCGGTGATCTGGGGCCGAATCATGAGGAACGCCTGGTCAAATTTAACCATGTCGATTTCAACCTTGGAAAAGGCTACAATAGAGAAAACGGAAAGTTTACAGCGCCAGAGAAAGGAATTTACATGTTCACTGTGAATGCGTTACAAAAGAATGGATATCAGATTTTTCTATCAGTGAGAAGACAGGGTAAAGATTATGCTGAGTTACACAGCAGCGGAGTTCGTTATGACTCACACAGTGTAACAGTTTTAATGGAGCTTGACAAAGGGCAGATGACTTGGGTTGAGTTACAGCCCAGCAAAGTTTATGCAGTTTATGGAAAGGGAAAATACACAAGTTTCTGCGGTCATCTTGTGGCCGATCTCTGAAAACGTTTTCTTAAAATAAGAAAAGCTTAAAATATTTTTTTTCTTCAAATATAGTATATTGAAATGGCATCTTTAAAGAAATATTTTATAGCCCAATCTCATCTTGACTAATTAAAACAAATCTGCAAATATTTATTCTTTTAACCACCATCTATACGTTAGCCAAACTCGAGGACGTCAGTTTCTAACAACTTACATATGTTATTAGACAAACGATCTCATATATATTTTTTATTTTAAAACTTCAAACATTATCAGACGAAAATAACCTTGCGCAATGCATTTTGGTAAATGTGTATACTGAACGGAATGTCCAACCAATTTCTTTAAGCAAAATCTGTTATACCGGCATTTAAATTGGCTTCCATATGATTAAATCTGAGAGCTATTTACATTTTTTTAAGTAGCAATACCTGAAGTTTTTACAAGCTAATTTCAACCTGAATTGTAAGCAAAGAGCCACCATGTTAGAGTTTGTTACCACGTATGGCAACAAATATTGTTTACTGAAAAATAATTTTGTGCACAATGTGATGTAACTGAATTAAGGTGGAATCCTTTGACAGGGATTCAATTCGTGGTAATTTGGACATCTTCTGGCTGGAATGGAATAGCTGAAGATGATGTATTTGATGTATTATTAGACTGGCTATCTAGACGCCGTTCCCTTGATACCGGTCGGCCTCTCATATATTGCTCATTTATCATCCACCATGAATTGTACCAGCTTGCGGCCCCAGTAGTACGTGCTACCCTCATAAATCGCTTTCTCAGGGACAGTGTGTGACGTATTGCATTCTATAATGAGAGGAAAATTCATTTTAGCAATAAGAGCATAAATGAAAACTATAGTAAAATATAACTATGGGAATAACTTAGTTATAAAATGATTCCTATCTAGTAACAACACTAGTATATGTTCAGTCTAGCAATTGATTTAACTTAGTTCTACATTTATATCTGCCTACACCAGTCGTAGAGCATTAACAGGGAGCCACTTGTTAAAGTGCACATGAATTTTTTTTTTTTTTTTGCGTAAATTGCTTCTATATGTTCTTATTATTCAAAATATCTGATTTTAAACGAGCGAAAACTCTTTATGTGTTATTTTCAACGATTTGAAAGTTAAAAATCTGTGTTTTGTTGTGTCTCCATTTTCGCTCGGCCAAAAGCTCATTATTCACCGGATATGACGTAGCTAGTGGTTCCAAACGTTTTACTGTTATATGAGAAACAAGAAAAAGACGGGTGATGAAAATTATTTCTCAACCAGAGGCCAAAATGTGTGACATTCTTTCATCGAAATGATTGCAAGGTCCAAGAAAGTGAAGGAAAAGACAAAACAATGCCTCTCTGGAACCACTGGTTACGTCATCAGACCTAAATTCGTCACCAGTCTCCGGAGACGTCATTTAGAGCTTTTTAGCAACTTTGAGGAGTAAAAAAAACGTATTCTTAACCTCTTTACCTATTTTTTATTACGCTTTTCGGAATCAGGGTGTTTCAAATTAGTTATTTATGCAAAAAATAATTTATTTCATATGCACTTTAAGGAAAAGACTAAGAAATGGTATCTATACGAAAATACTTAGAGAGTTTGCTAACAAAATTAAAATTCAGTTCCATAAGAACTAAAGCTTGTTTAGTTTTAGATAGTATTCTCTCAGGGGGTGGGTTTGGTAATCGCATGAAACGAAAAATCCTCTTGAACTGACACAAGAAACGCTTTTTATCTAAGAGAGACCGCTTTATACTCGGAGAAGTTAGCTTAACACGCTATAACAAATTCGAGTTAAAATAAAGATTATGTGATGTGTGATGTGTGTGATAAACGTCAAGACAAATGTTTCTGCTTCAAATCAGAAATTTTTAGAAGGGAATATTTTTTTTTGTTAATAATGCTTTCGGTTCTCTTACCACTCAGTTACTTATGTGCAATTGTGTTTGACTTTAAAATTTAGTAGAGCTAGACTTGTTTTTGAAAGCCAATGCAAACCGAATCATTATGGAACTCCCACGCATAAAAATCTACAACAAACAAACCCTTATTTTATCAACAAATAAACTAACTTAAACAGTTTTTACAATGAATTTGGCCCTTCTATTTAGCACAGTTTTAGTTTCTATCGCAAGTAAAGTTGTTAGTTCGTTAGTGACGTAAATACCTTTATGAAAAAAAAAAACTCTCTGGCAAACCGAGAACATCAAGTTATTTTAAACACCTGCAGAGTTATGCATCGATAATGAGAAAGAGAACTAACTAGACAAAAACTTCGGTGTGTTTGTCTGGAACGTTAAAGGGTCAGATGCGGGGGCCGTGAAACAAGCAGAAGAAAGCGCTTTCCCAGCCGGCTCTTTGATCAACCGTATGACATCGGAAAAAGACGAAATATTTCAACCCACGCCGTAGAAGAACGCTTTATAATCAATGTTGGCTTTCTAGACTCTTTTTGTTGGTGTTTAGCCATGAGAAATGAATAATGACTTAATAAAGACATAACGAAACTACTATATATGTAATCTTTTCATTTTAGCAACTTATCTGTGGTACGCTTCGCTTCACATTGATGTTTAATTCTTAGTTAAGGCTGAAACTTGACTTATTCAAGTATTTTTATCTACTCTGAAATGCTCGTGCGCTTTTTTTCTGATTATATCAGAATGAGGAAGGAAATATAAGGCATTTAAATGCACAAAAAAAATTATGACATTTGAAACTATTCCGTTTATTTAATAGCACTGCGAATAAAAATGGCATCACAGCTTCATTATGTTCCGAGTTATGCTTTGACAAATATTAGCTGTAAAGAGTAATTTGTTCTCGCAAAATTTAAAAGTTTAACTACAAACGATACCGGAAATTAATGCTTTCCTTTATTGTATTAACACTTTTTTCTCAGTGATAATAGATCAAGAAACAAACATGGCGTAGGTTGGTTTTGATTTCAAAGCAATGCAATTTAAAACTATCAGTTCAATCTTAAGTTAACAGATTTTCAGTTATTAATCATCATGCAGTTTTAACTTTCGCTAAAATCTTTCCAAAGTATTTTGAGCAAGGAAGCTCACTGGCATGAGACATGAAAGTTGACATACGAAATCTTTAAGATTTCTCACGAAGAACTGTGCGAGAAGATTTCATGTCATTTCACCTCGTTGTTAAAAGCCTTAAACAAATACGGAACTTTTGAATTATTGGTGAGTTTGTTTGCGGTTTTTTTTTCTTTGAAAACTTCAACTGTGTTTGTTTGCTTCGTTTTGGTTTCTCAATTAAGTAGTTAAGGGAAACGCGGATATAGTCTGATAAATAATTGGAAATTGGTGTTTTCCAAAACTAGTACTAGTCAACGTTTTTTTTTGTATTCACACAAGTGCGCAATTAGAGAAGGGAACTTTATTGTTCTCTGATTAATTTCTCAAGAAGTTAAAAGCATTTCTATCTTCGCATGCATTTTGAACAAATCTAGCTCTCTCAAGTTTTGAAAACATCATAGTGTTTTGTTCGACGGGCAATTACCAAAAAAGAATGAATCAATTTTTGAGTGAGAAAAAGGGAAACAACATATGAACATAGTTTGGATCTAGCATTGACTAAAATTTTCTTGAAAATGAATTATCAAGCTTTACAAAAACGTAAAACAGATTTACTAGTTACAAGAAGAAAACACGTGTTTAGCTTTTTTGTTTTATTATTAGCGACTGCAAGCGTTTGCTAGATTTTATTCAGCATAAGCGATCGGATAGTAATGAAACCTTATTTTGGTAAAGTTACGTGATTTTAAAAACGATTATAAAAGTGGTTTTCACGACCAAAATATATTCCACTTTTCCAGTTGCAGAGGATTCGTACGCTTGATACTCGATTAGATTTGTAAAAAAAACTTTGTAATAATCGAATCTTGTCAAGCTTTATCTTTCTTTTGAAACTCGTAAGAAGAGCGGTTCATTTTCAGGGTGTAGATAATTTGCAAGGAAGATCAGTTTTTTGAAATAAGATAACCCAATTCGTTTGGAAATGTAAATACGAGTAAAGAGATCTTTACTCTTGATTAGATTTGCATTATGACACAATGCTAACTTTGTCTTTTAATTTCAAACATGGCAAAAGAACTGGCATTCTTCGGGTTGTGATACTTTCGGCAAGAAAGATAAGTTTAACTGGGTGACAAACTTATAGTCATTGTTTCATTTTTACGAAAATTGGTACCGTATCTGAGCAAATGAGAAGACCAAAAATAGGATAAAAGGCTAAAATTACCTTCAGAAAGATAAAGATTTTCCAGAATAAACAAGCAATCAGCCGAAAGAGACAATAATAATTACTAGAAGCAACATCCGAAGATATTAAGATCGATGAATTAAAAAACTTCGTTTTGTCAATGTGTTTTAGCTCCGCTGTTTGGTAGAATGTTCCTTATGTCAGTGTGGATAATTACTGTCAATCCTTTGATTGTTTTAAAAACAAAAAGAAGTTTAGACTATATTACTTTGTGAAATATTTACTTTGACAATTTTTTCCTTAATCGCCATTGAAGAGGAATGTTATCCACACACAACAACTTGCAATGTGATTTAAATATGACAAATGCAGTAAAGACAAGAGAACCAACTATATGATATTTCATTATCAGTTAAATAAAGAACTTTTAAACTAATTAAAATGCCAGACAATTAAATTAAATCACAGAGTAAAAAATATAGATGTTTTAATTAAAGCAGCAAGATAGAATCTTTATAGATGAATGGTTACTGATAATCTCTTAATTGAACTGGAAGTGTTGGTTCTAGATAAAGATTAACGCTTTATCAAAGCCATTAAAGCATTAGATCTATTATAAAATCAATAGTTTGTGAACTGGTTCTATGTTTATTAACAAATGAGCAACAACACAAAACAAAAGTCATGGCGAAAATTCAGTCAATATTCGTATGCGGCGAAAACAAATGCACCATCCATTTTGTTGTTAGGGAACACGGATCGGAATTTCACTCTTATGCTGAAATGAATCCTAGTTTTTCATAACCAAATTTGAAACTGCAAATATAATATTTGCTGCCACACCTCTAATACAAAATACAATATTCGCCGTTTCCATGTCTATTGTTTCGACTTTTGTTACCATGTTTCTAACGCCCGATATTGTTGTTATGTTATTGGTTTTAAGGGTCTAGATGTTCCATTAAACTTTGACTGATTCAATTTTTTTTATTCAATTAAATCACATTTTGTTGTTTTTTAAACCAACATACCTTCCATCCACGTGCTGATGTGAAGTTTTTTCGTTCTCTAAAATACTCCACGTTTTCAGTGATCCAGTCGTAGATTTGTGACAAAGTCATTCGCTGCTCTGGGGTAGACAAAATTGCCTCTGTGATAAGCTCTGTGTAAGTAGGCCCACCCCATGCGTTCTCATGATTTGACGATTTTCTAGTTGCCGTGGGTCGAACGTCGCAGGTTGTAGACTTTAGTAGTGCTTTGTCTTTGTTCAGGTCTTTTACATCAGATTTCAAACTTGGTCTTATCAAACTTTCATAGCATTTTCTTTTCCATAAACTTTTCTCTTCATTGACTGCTCTACTTGCATCGTTAGAATTTGGCTTTGTTTCCTTATCAGATGAAAAACCTTCATCTTTTAGGGAACTTCTGCGATACGTTAGTGCATTTTGTGGCTCATGTACTCTCCAGAACGGGGCGATTGTTCCCGCGCAACTTACTGGAAAAGCTGATGGATGTATCTCTCCTACAGTTCGTAGACGAGCTCCACCATAAATTGGAGGAAAAAATCTTTCAAACCCAGGGTTTAGGCTTCGGCTGCTTTGGTATATAAACCTTTGATTTATATGCTGCCAAACCGCTGAAGGAACCTGGAAAGGCACAGCACGTGTCTCGAGGCTTTTTACTTCTTCGCGATAGGAGCGATAGCTTCTGCAGTCACCTTGCAAATCAGAGAAGCAGTACCTCAACTGTTCACGATTCCTTCTTCCCAAGCTAGAGCTGGTTAACATATCGGAGGGCTGCATCGTGGTTGCTGTGCTGCGCCAGTAAGGACAGTCTCTCGGACACTGCATTATTACTTTACGATAAGCTCAAAACAAATGATCAACAATTAACCGGCTCTTGCTTATAACTGCGTGGGTATCCAGGCAAGTCATGTAAACAACTAACAGTGTTTGGTCACGCCTTCACTACACCACTAGAAAATTCTCTGATTTAAAAATATTGTCACATTAACTATGTGCGCTCTAACGACTGGGCGCTATGGTAATATCTTCTTGTATTTCCTCAACTAAAGTGGAAACGGTGATATTTTTCTCTTTCACGTTTGCAGGTGTCAAAAAGGGAGGGAAAAGGTGTAGAAATTTAGCTTTGTTTTACCTGGTTCTACTAGCAAAGTAAATGAGTGCAGCAATATCTTGTGAATGTGCTGATGGCCACGAGGCTCATATCGCAGGTAAGCTTCCAAAATTTATCGAACCACTGCGCGTGTATACAAGAGTCAGTTGACAGTAATTTAAGGAGGAAAATTTCTGTGTAGGTTTGAACATATTGTGTACATTTTTCAAACTCCTGGTTATCAAATGAAGACGAAAACACCTTCGAATAGTAATAACAGACGTTAACTTTTAGACGACAAAAAACAGGAAAATACCAACCAAGGGACAAAGTAACACAGTTTGTCTATAAACTTGGATATTTTTAATAAATCAGTGGGAAATAAATCTTGCCAGACTATTAAAAATAATTGAATCAGAAGTTGTTGACCGTTCACACACACTTTACTCATTTTAGTTTCGCTCAGTGGTTTGCAACAAAAATAGCTGTTAAAAATAAACATGTTTGTGTTGTTACCTGTTTTGCCATAAATAGATATCAAAGAGCGCTCCGGGGCAGATATTCTGTCCAGAAAGCACTTGTGACGTGTAGGTTTTAGAATAACTCTAAACCACACTTGAAGTGGCGTGGTACAAAGGAAGCAGTATAACGGCAGTTGGTGGTTTAACAATAAACTTTTATTACATAGTTTATAATTTCATGCGATTTTTTAGTGTCGAATACTTTTTAGCACAGCGAGAGAGCACATAGAAAAATAATATTTGTCACGTCTTTTAAAATAACTATCAAAGGTCTTTAAATCAGCCACGAATTAAATCAGTAATTTATTTTTTATTTGACTTACTCCACCGTAGGTACATACGTTGTCAGCGATAATAATTGGTTGATTCAATAACTAATGAAATTAAACGTTATACCATGTCACTTTGATTCGCCTGGTCACCGGAAAGAGAGACTATTTTTTTCAATAAATCAAAACTAAAGATTTTTTTTCAAAACACGAGGGTAACTGCTTTATGAAATTTATGAACGTTAAAAAATTCATGTTACAGGTTACAATGACAGCACCGTGCCCAGAATATAGTAACTGGAAATTAGAGTTATTTTTCTTGTTAATCGTCTTGTTTTGATTTTCACAGCTGTTTTCATTGGCTGTTACTCTATTAAAGCCGCCTTAAATTTTCCGTCAGCTTCACAGACAGTTGTCTTTAACAGTTGTAGCTCATATATGCTTCCGGCAAAATGATGGAAATGGCGCATTTGGGGTGCGTCGAAGCAGTTCGAAGGCGTTTTTGTAAGCCTATGTTTTATGATTTAATTGCCGCTATATTCATATACAAAAGGAAACTCTAAAAAGCCCTCATTAAAATGTACACTACTTTGTCAATTTTATGACAAAACGGATGTCGCAAAAGGACCACGTGTTTAGCTAATACAAACAACATGACAAAATAGTACTGCAAGAAAAAAAGAAGATTTAGGGCATTACTTTATTGAAAACAGAGTGGCTGAGAAATATATTTGGGTGTCTTTGTTTTTAAGAGTTTTTTTTAATGTTTTGGGTAGAACTCACTCCCTTGACGTCACAGAATGCCGGCAAAAGTTCCATTATTCAGAAAAAGATCGCCTTTTTTGCAAAACCGTTAACTATGTGGCATAAAGCCATCATCCTAATTTTCCTCTTACATTTTAATTATTGCGGAGAACGCTAGCCATTCCGATCAACTCCTTGAAGACTTCTAGTTTTTGCTTGCGGGTATAAATATCTGCCTTTCTCAGAAAGCTTTGTATCCGACTGCTTTGACAGGAAATTATGTTAACGGTTGGCGAGTTTAACACAAAATGCTTGTAATTGAGCTCCCACAAGATATAAGTTTGTGGAACAATATAAATACACGCATATCATTTCTCAATAAAATTTCATAGCATTTTATTTACAACAAAAACACAGTATATTACATGAATTTTAAACATGAAAGTAGGGATAGAACTTGGGCTTGTGCTAAGAAATCCCCTTGCAATAAAACTAAAATTAACTCATTTGCCAGATTTGGATATATTATGCCAATGAATAAATGTAAACTTCCCGACATAGGCATAAAACTTTACTCGTGACAAATAAAGCTTTGTTTTGGCCAGCTTGCAATTAATTCGACCCAAATTTACATCAGTTGGCAGTTGTTGCTTTTTCGGGCCACAGTTAATTTCCAAAATCTTTCTAAATATATAAATAGTGATATTTATAGCTATAGGGGGCAGAGCCGCCGTGAAATACTGTTGTAAAACTCAATGATTGGGAAATCTCTTAAACAGCTGTCTACGGTTGCAAATTCAGACTTACTCTGAGCTCTTAATCATTTTGTCTCATTGACAAGCTCATCTTTCACGTAGTATATCAGCCATTCATTCGGCTTGTTTTGTGTTTCTACAGTTTACTAATAAATCTTCACAGATCCTACCTACCACGGTGTTTCGTACACGGTCTTTGCAGTACACTCTCTAAGAAAAAATGTGTTTATTAAACAAGTTAAAAAAAATAACGATTAAGCATTTTGTACTTGATTTTGTCACAAAACGCGGATTGCGGTAATAAAAATTATTATATAAGGACCGTACTCAGGTAAATAAATTTAAAACTTTCCCCTTATTAAAAGCAGAATAGTTTAAATTACGAAAATTTACTCTTGTGTATCGCATCTAATTAAGTTTTTTCACATGGCGCCGAAATATTGTCGGCTTCCAAGGTGCTTTAGTCATTATACTACTGGCAAGCCACGAGTTTCCTACAAACAGGAAACAATGCAATTGCAAACAATACTTCCTTGACACTTAACTTAGCGCGTTGGAAGAGGAATTGAAACAATATTCAGTAAATTAGGAGTTTTAAAAATCCATATATTACATTGTGTTATTAAATGCCATAATGAAAACTAGAGATGCTTTGTTTTGTCTTTGCTATTTATCGATTTATTTAGGGGAATAATGACATTTAGTTTTACTTCGATTGCCACTAGTTTTGAAAACTGAATGCCGTTTTATTAAGGTTAGATGTGAACACACCAGTGAAGTGACGTAAAGTGCGGTTAATTTGTCACTCTTTCTGAAAACACCGACTTTTTCCCTTTTTTTGGTTGAAGCATGTTTTATTAATTTATTGAACTGATTACTTATTCTGACTTTAAACTTATTTTGTAGAATCGAAATAACTTTGAAATGCTGCGTTTTCGTTACGCAATGTAGTGTTTCCCTTTTTTGTCTTATCGTGTCATATATATTTTTGCCATATTAATATATTAGAGTATCAACTTCAATAATCAGCTGCAGAACTATGGATTTTGATAAAGTTTGTAGAAACATTTGTAGTGCCTAACTGTCCAGCCTTTTAATGAGTCAACCGAAAAGACAGCAAAGATACAACAAACAATGCTAATGCTGTAACGCTTGTTACGTAGGCCAAACTGTTAGGCATTTCAAGACACGCATTCAAGAACACCTTTTTGGTGACAGATAGTCACATGTACTTAGACACCTAAATGCGTCGACTGAATGCCGTGAGGCCTCCTCGGCAGCCTGGACACGGCTCAGACGGAATACCACCACCAAATAAAGCCTAAAGAAGCCATGCACATCAAATGGCTAAATCCCGTGTTGAATCGCCAAGTGACGCACGTCAATCTTTCTTTGTCTTTATAGTTCTTGTTTTTCCCTGTAATATACATTTGCACATTTGCTGATAAGCTATTTAAACCACATCCAATTATTGTGCATTTACACCGATGATGGCGCAGGTACACCGATGATGGCTTAGGTACACCGATGATGGCGCAGGTACACCGATGATGGCGTAGGTACACCGATGATGGCGTAGGTACACCGATGATGGCGTAGGTACACCGATGATGGCGTAGGTACACCGATGATGG
>JAOEHV020000613.1:0-19383 GCA_025447995.2 Isaurus tuberculatus | reverse complement strand
GTCGCCAAGCTTGGAAAAGTAAGGAATGTTGTGAGCCCGCAATATGCGTTGTTAGCAAATCCAAGGTGGCGGATGTTGACATGTTTGCTTCGTAGCATTCGTGACGATTTTGCTTAACAGACCTCATCGTTACGTTCGCACCGATTGATCTTAAAGCACCGATTGACCTTAAAGCTTTATTTAGTTGCAAAATACATCAAGGTAAGATGTAAAATACCCAAAGAGTTCTGGTCGCCAACTTGGCGACTAATTTTCGAATCTTGGTCGCCAGCACGGTAATCTTAGTCGCATTGGCGACTGTATTAGGCGCAATTTCGTGCCCTGTATAAATGCAATTTAAACGAACCTAAAATATCCGCAGCATCATCATACCCTTGGGTATTCTAGTTTTATCGTTTATTCACATCCTAAAGGATTTCACGGTTTGATTTTACCATAACACACGAAAAAAGGACATCTCTCAACTGCCCTTTGGTGTATTTAAAATCTTTCTAATTTTTCACAAATTTACCTTACGTCAATGAAAACATGAATCATCTATTTGTCTTCGTAGTTCATATTTAAAAAAACGTAAGCTTGTAAGTTACTGTATATCATTATTTTATGAAGTGCATTAGTGGTTTTTACGAGTTAGTTTTGTTTGACAGTGCTGGCATTTAGCATTCAGATAACTTGAGTGAATTTGATATCAAATTGTAGTTTTTCTGTTGTTTTAAAACATTATGATAATAATAATAATAATAATAATAATAATAATCAGTTTATTTAACCCTTTTGATAGTGTTTAACACTACAAATTACAAGGGAGGTCAATTCTACACAGAACACTTAATACACTTAGCACAAACGGCAAAAACAATTAATCATTAGTTTGTCATAGAAAAAAGAATTGCTGAAAGAAAGTTGCTAATGGTTTGCTTGACTTGAGGTGATTGTTATCATTTGTCAGACCTTGACAAAACTCTACATATCTAAATTTTACCTTGAAAAGTTCTGAAATTATCTCCGAGCTAAAGGGAAAGAAACTTATAATGGATCTCATTCTGGCATAAATATATTTTTACCAGTTACTTATGCCTGACTTTCTTGAAAATTTGTGAAAATTTGTTTACCTATATAATTATAAATTTGCTTTTTAGGCGCTAATCACAGAAATTGCATGTTTCTCCCTGGTACACTGGAGCTGCTTTGATGGTCCCGACTCACTTCTTGAGCTTATGAGCTTTCAGAGTAAGTGTTACCACATGGAAAAATTCTGAGTTTGAATTTTCAACTTAGTTACTTAATTTAATCTTGCACACGCGTTGGTTTGATTAGTGTTCTATTTGCAATCAGTGTCCTTTGTTTTAAAGCTTTTTTATTACGTATATGTCATCCTCACACGTAGTCTATGTTTTGTAGTTCTATAAATTGAAACGACATTACTCTTACTCATTGTACAAATCTATTCACTTAATGTTTGTTTTCAGGTCTAAAAGAAGGCTACCTTGATTACAAAGGGCATAACGTACTTGGGATGACAACTCGCTGGATTCAAGGATATTTTGTTCTTACGTAAGATATTTTAAACTCAATTAGCAACATGGAATTGTCGCGCGCGTTTGAACGACGCGAATGTTTAAATTCCACCTTAGAAATGACGTATTCTTTCTCAAACTTATCATAGGATTTTTACTCGAAATACTACCACAACTGGCATGGTCAGGGGTGGACCAAAATAACCAGCAACTGCTAAGACGGCGACGTTAAGGAAGCTTCAATATATCAAAACATAAACAGAAAACAAAACCAATAGATCTTCCGAACTAAAAGGAACTAAATGCTTTGTTAAATCCAGCTATGAAATTTATTCGGAAAAAGAAATTTGAAGCATAAGTGCAAACTGTTTTTAATTGACAAAAAATATTTGATTGGGCTGATGGGAGTTCCAACCTGTGTCCATAAAGCGATGGAAGCTGTTCGGAGAGAATCGTAACGGTGAAAAATAACGAGACTAATCTCATTCGCATTCATCATACTTTTTGAGCTTTTTGACAGTTACAGGACGGTTTTCAAACTGATTAATGTTCCTTGGTTTTAAAATTCGCTTAGAAGCTAAAAAAAAAGTTGTTCTCCTGGTTGGTTTAGTTTTTAAAAACTAATTTTTCTGGTTTCTTTGTATCCATTACATTTTAGCTCACATGGATGGAAATAAATGTAAAATGATCGACAGAGAACATAACTTGTTTTCATTACTTAATTGGATCAAAGATGCTGTTTTCGGCAATTTACTGGTGAAATAAGAAAGTCAGTTTGTTAGGAAAAATTTCGTAACCAATCCTGGATGCAAAAGAGAGATATGTTTTTGACTTTATATTTTTTGCGACCTAGAAGGAACAAACCAAATCATTACACTTTTTGAGAGGAGCGGATGGAAACCATGTGTACATACTCGTGTAAAATGGTTTTTGGACCAATCAGAACGCGCGTACTATATGAATTATTTTATAAAATACTTGTGCTTAATAGGTTTATTTATTCGTGACGTTTTACATACTCTCACACATGTGTTCTATGTTCTTGTCCACAGTAATGGTAACTTGTACCAATATATCAAGCAGGTATTTAGCCATTTGATGTAAACTTATTATGATGTCTTGAAGTTTTAGATATTTTGTTCTTGTTCTCTCTATATGTATATACTTTATTTGTTCATACTAAGTTTATAGCAGTTTGATTGACGGGTTCTTTGCAAAAGAATGTCAAATCATTTGAAAGAAGTTACGAAGTCACAAAACTGAAGCAATACGTAACAATGTGTGCGTGTGACTGAACATGACATTCGCACCTTAGGAAAGACTTCATTAATTATATGAACAATTAGAACCAAAAAGTATCTGGTGAATCATATCTAAAGCAAAATATGGTTTCAACGGGTATTTACCTAAGCAAGAACAAAACAATTTGTAATTTGGAGGTCAAAAAATGTGCGAATTTAAGTGCCTGTCAAAGACCTGATTTTTCATTTGGACCTCTTAGATTTTGTATATTTGCCTCGCAAGAGCCTCGTTGCCTCGCTGACCTGATTTTTCGAGGCGCGTTACTATACCTCAAGACTGTAATTTAGATGTGAATTTTTCTTTTGAAGAAATACGCCCCGTCTTGTTTGACTTTTTAACCCAACAAATATTTGGTGTAGAAGCAACAAGATAGTTCTTATCTCTTTTCTCAGTCCTGTGAATTGAATTAACGCCTTGCTATACTATGAAAGTTGCTCTTTTATGACAATGTTAGTGCAGTGCCACAACAACTGTTGTTTTTCTTTTTTTCTGTTTTTATTTCGAATTTATAGTTATCCCTGCAATGCTATTGCACTTAAACTTCTTTCACGCCTGACTGCATTATTTATTCAGTACAAAGTCTACTCAAAGAAAATGTTTTTTTTTCCCTCAGTAAATTTTTTGCCTGTAGTTTTTCTTTTACAATTTATATTTAGTCTATTTGCTTAAGCCAGTACATGTTTATCTTAAGAATTAATTAGGCTTAGTCTCATCAACTCAGCTATTTCTGAAGTAATTTCTACTGATTAAAATATTAATCATTGTTTTGGTAATGAATTTATTGTTGTTGTTGTTGTTAATTATGCTTTTGTCTAACAGATTTTTTGCCTTTTCTTTGAAGGGCGATAGCCATGCCAAGTTGGTGCTAAATCTCAAGTAAGTTGCCTCAGATTGCTCTTACTTTGGAAAGCTGTTTCTGGCAACCGTTTATAGTGGGATACCGAAGTGTTATAATTAAATTGATAAATGATTAAATATAAATATACAATAATTGCTCCCTTAACGATCAGGAAGTAGTCTCCCAATCTTCCGAGCCAGAGGTTCGTGTTCAGGCAGTCGACGGCACAGATTTTGACATGTATGAAAGTCGATTCTATTGAGGGAGGAAAACCGGAGATCCCGGAAAAAATACCGTCGGAGTCAGATTGAGATCGTCAAATCTCAGCCCACATGCGAACCCCAGAATTCGAACTCGGGTCCGTAGTGGTGGGAGGCATGAGTGATAACCACTAGGCCAATCTGAATCGCTAGAGTGTTTGTGACGAGCAATATTATCTTTTGTTCTTTCTTTTGTTTTATTTGTTTACTTTTTATTATTTGTTTTACTTTATTATTTTGTTTAGAAACTCTAGATGTGGTGGGTGTAGAAGACTTAATGATCCCGACAGACCATTCGCTCTAGAGGTATTTTGTATGCACAACATTCATCTACACTTTTAAAACTGAAACTTTGGGATTATAACTTTCACATATTTTTTACTTTTTAGTTTATGTTTTGTTTCCAAATTTACATGCTTCAGCAAATACAAATAAGTTTCAAGAGTAACTGACAGTTTAAAGTATAAAAGTAAAAAAGAATAATTAAAAAGCAGCATTTTTTGGTTTATTCACAAATATATTATTTACGTTTGAATGACAGGATCGTCAGAGGACAAAATGAAACTTAATGTTTTACATTAATGTTGAGATTTTCTGCACTGGTTTCTTTCTGCTTTTCTGTTATTTGAATCTCTTTCAGATATATATTTTAAAACACACCCGTCATTGGCTCAACACTATCTAATTTATTTATATTTTAAATATATTTATCTAAGAATAGCACATGGTACATTTAATTGAATTTATCGCGATCTTTTGTACACTATTTGTTGGCGATCAGTGAATTCAGTTTTATACTCAAACAATCTTCCAGTTCTTTCACACGTTTGTGTAAACGTACACTCTCAGCTAAGTTACAGAAAACTGTCAGCAATTCTTTCATAATCAGTCCTGGTTCTATGTAAAATAAAGCATATCTTTCGCTTCCCGAGAAAAGTGTTATTTGGCAAGAAAGCTATAAGGATATCAAAGCTTTAAAGCGTGAACTCGTCACAAGGGGCGCCATTTTGTTTCTTTTCCGTGCAATTACATCGTAAGCTCCTTTGGTTGAAAGGTAGCTCTGAAGTCTGCTTTATACGGGAAAACATCGTAATTGCAAAAATCCTTAGAATAAAAAAAAAACAAGAACTAAATTACCTACTTTTTTATAAATCTACATCGACATCTTTTTATTTAGTTTTTTCTGGAAAGTATAATGTTGTTTATTGATCCAACACCCTAGTTGGTATTCTTTTGCTCTAAGCTCAAGACTTGGTCAGTTCTTTGCTGTCATTTATCCCTAGTGGTTAATTTGATTTAGTTTATACCGCGGTTATTATTCAGAAACGACATTATTGAGTTTTTTCGAGGTTATATACTGTTATATACTGTACGCAGTTTAAAGTGCCTTTTTTTTTTTTTTTTTTTTTGCACATTTGGAAAATATATAGCGTTTCAAACGTATGATTTTCAAATATGAGATGTGTAGGAAAAATATTGGCGATTTTATACGCACTTAAAGTTCGAATACTTTATCCAAAAAATGGTATAGTTGTACCGCGGGGCCAAAATACCACTTCACAATAGCTTGTGACTTGATCTAGGGGACACAAAGTAACCTTTTAGTATAGAGGAGGAGAAGAAAAGGGGAAAAAGAGGAGATTATTGTGTTTTGGCACTCCCAACGGGCAAAGCTGCCAAAACACAAAGAAATGACATGTTTATTTTCTGAAATCAAAGTAAAAATAAAGCAAATACTCGCCGCTGTGTCCCCTACATTACGCCACTCAGCCCAGTCCCTGGGACCAATTTTAGTTGCAAAATTACCAGTTTTTACCGCGTTTAAAATCGCAAGGTTTTATCGTAACAACTCAATATTTGGAATCGTAAGTTTGAAACGCTGTATTTTCCAAATGTGCAAAATAAATTTTCGCGTCATAGGCATTTTAAGTAATTGGGAAAGAAACCTTGAAAAAAAATTTAAGGTGGTGTTACACGAGACAACTTGCAACACCAATTTTTCGCGCAACGGTGTTGCGCCATTTGTGTGTCAACTTTTGGCGACATGTTACACGCGTCGATTTTCTTGTTATTCGTCATCTTGTGTTGCGAGTTTTTGAAACCAATTCAAAAACTCGCAACGTGTTGCCAAACACATTGTTGCGCAGAAAATCGTCCGCGTTGACATGTTACACGAGGATCGATTTTCCACGATACGGTGTTGTGCGGAAAATCGACGTTGCAAGTTGATTCGTGTAACACGGCCTTTAAGCTTTAACAGGATTCGCATTCGTGACCTCTGGAACGTTGGTGCTGCTCTTTTACCAACTGAGCTATGAAGCAACAGCTGTTGGAAGCAGGTCAATTTTAGTGGGTCGCCTGGTTAGCCTAGTTGTTTGGGTGTAACTCTATTGAGCGGGAGGCTCGGATTCCATTCCCGGTCGAACCAACACTTACAGTCTTAAAATAATTGAGGAGAAGGTGCTTCTTATGTTCTAATATCTGCAAGCACCTTCACTTCTTCTCGGATAAGGACGTTAAACCGTA
This sequence comes from Isaurus tuberculatus, assembly GCA_025447995.2. NCBI lineage: Eukaryota > Metazoa > Cnidaria > Anthozoa > Zoantharia > Zoanthidae > Isaurus > Isaurus tuberculatus. The sequence continues at coordinate 12,940 of JAOEHV020000613.1, read as the reverse complement.
GGTCTAGTCTGTCGAGACTCTACATTGGGGGACTTAAAAGAACCCACACACTAGTCGAAAAGAGCAGGGTAGTGATCCCGGTGCTGTGGTCTGTCTGTTTCACTGAGGGCATTTCTTAATGTTTGAAATAGATGTGAGCCCCGCTTTATCGGACAATCTGAGACCATCTACTATTGAACCCTGTATTGACTTGGAATATGAACATGAAAAGCCCCATGGGGGGAGGTTTCATAATAAAATTGAAATGGTACTATTGGTAAAATTGGGTCCATTATTGTCATTTATGGTTATCGTGATTGAATTTGTACCGAACGAGTAATTTAGCAACGACGTTGTAACTCAACGAAAGTGAGAAAGAGAAGCGTGAAAAAAAAACAGTCAAGCTACAACGGAATACCAACTTGTGGCCTTTTGATGCAGTGCTCTTATACCAACTGAGCTTTGAGGTCACAGCTCTTTGGAGTAGTTAATTGTATCATTTAGAACCACTGTAGGGTGTACAATGATTATTATAGGTAATTGCATGGGGCCGAGTAAAATTAAGGATTAATTTCACGAGTGTTTTCAGTTCTTTCTAAAATTGTCCGAGTCGCAGAGAGGCGAGGGTAATTTGGAAAAAATTGAAAACACAAGTGAAATTACTCCTTAATTTTACGAGGAACCATGCGATTACATGTTTATGACATCGAGGGCAAAATTCTTCACGCGCTTGTAGTCTTCAAGGCGTTGTTCGACTTTCCTTGCTGCTGCCAACTTCTGAAACATGTTTATCCAATAATTTGTACTTTTTCTAGTATTTTCGTTTTCACAGTTAGAAAACATTAAATCTATAATTTCGTTTTCATCAACTTCGGCAAACCGCGAAGCCATTGTTGTAAAAACAACATATTTCGCAATCCAGCGACCAATCAGCGCCAAGTAATTTTGCCCTCTATTAAAGAAAAACGCCCTCCCTCATAAGCCAATCAGCGCCGAGTAATTTTGCCCTCTATGTTATAATGCAAGTAATCAAGCCCTTTGTCGTTCGCATGCAGATTGTGTCGTTCAGTGGATCGCCCCTTCTAATACTGGCCACGGAGAGTGAACATGAAGCTTCGGATTGGATATATCGCCTTTGTCAAACCATCGCAGACTCTGTACGTGTTTTTTTTTACCATTAAGTTATTGTTAACGAATATATATTTGGCGGCGTGGTTGGTAAAATCTTTGCATTTCAACTACAAGGTCACATAATTCTTCTAGTTTCGGCAGAGCTGGGCCCTTGTGGTTTGAAGCAAAGATCTTACCAACTGCGCCAACCACGTCGCCGTGGCAAGAGATATATACGGGGCTCACACACAGACTCGGAAAATCTGGAAAAGCCTGTCATTTGATTTTGGTCAGGGAAAACCTGGGAAAGTCAGGGAAAATGAGAAATACAGAAACTGCTGTTTAAGAGTTCCTTAGCAGTGCATTTTGACAAATATTTAGCTTCATTTGAAGTGTAAATTACGAGAACATGGTCAGGGAAAAATCTGAAAACATTGCCTGAAAAACTTGGAAAAGTCAGGGAATTTCAATACAAAAAGCTTGTACAATCCCTTTATGTAGCTTTTTCGAAAAAGACTTACATCACCAGTAGGCGAGTCCTTGTCCACCCTTTGTTCACTCCTATACTGTTTTTATTACAAAAATCAAAATACCTGGATCTAAAAGTGCTTTGCCAAAAAAAGGTTTCTCTTATGACATGAGCCCGATACATTAAAATAATGTTTCTGTGTTGTAACGGGAGTTCCGCTATATTTACACTTGTAGCAAGAAAAATTGTTATTTCAGTTGTGATGAGAGCCCTTGTCTTGTCTCCTTCGGGAAATCGTATTGTTAAGTTAATGATGCAGTTAAGATTTCCACAAAGAATAACATTAAAAGAACTAACTTTATTTTTCCCTTGTGCTCTTTCTCAAGTTTGAAACGAAAGAAGAGATGGGCTACAAGGTGACTCGATGTATTCCCTGCTGTATCGTGGCAACTAAAACCAAGGTATTAAACATCGTCATTGTTGATCGTTGGACAATTATTTCTCTCTACCCACCCCCACCTCTACCTGTCCGTTTCTTTTTCCGATTCTCAAATCCAGATTAGTGACTTTACCGAGCTAAAAAAAACCCGAAAATTAATTCTAACATTTTGAAAACTCCAAATCAAGCAGTAGCGATAGTTTTTTTTTGCCTAAAACATTACGTTAGCCAATCTAGACGGCTCGATTTTCCAAACTTCTCCGAGTTTATAATACGCGATTATGAAATAAAAGGAACGAGACCTATCAGTTTTGAAATACCACGAAATGTAACAATAGTTTTAAGGTTTTTGAATGGTAAAACCATGCTCTGCACTTATTTTTTCTACCGAACCCCTTTTCTATCCAGTTCTATTCGGAATCTTTTTCTTGTCTTTATCAGGTCGTGACATTTTTAGAAGATGAGTCAGGCAGATACCGGCTGCTTAGCACGTGTCTTGTCCAAGGCATATCCAAACTTTACATCGATAATGAATACAGGAACTACTGCATTTTGGTTTGTATTTAACAAACTTTGCGTTAATCATACGATTTAGTGTGTAAGCTTGGTCCAGTTGTTAAGGTCTCGAATTGCGGGATGACCCAGCTTTGATTCTTGGTCTTTTCGAGGCTTTAACTTTTTTATTGCCATAGTTTCGCCATAACGTCAAATGACAGTGACGTTAAGCCATTTTTATAGTTTCTAATCTCTCAAAGACTTTAACAGATACTCATCTGTGAATTTTTGTTTAAACCAACAAATACATTGTAAAACCCAAGCAATTGAGCTAATAGCTATCAATGTAATTAGAGCTGAAGAACTAATGTAATGGTGATGATGGTGGCAGTGATGATGATGATGATGGTTATGATGATAATGATAGTGGTGATGGTGATATTGGTGGTGATGATTACGGTGGTGGTAGTAGTGATGATGATGATGGTGATGATGATGAGGAGGAGGAGGAGGAGGAGGATGAAGAAGATGATAATGATACGACAACGACTCTTTGTTATATTCCACATATACCTAGAACATGAATTGAAGTGTTGTAAATTTACCTTTGTTCCGGGTACTAGCGGCTGCAAGACAATAATTGCACCTCCAGGACAAATTGCAAATGAATTAATAGCGTATGAAGACGAAGGATGGCGAATGAGCAATTCACTTGGAGTACATGAGTCGGAGAGGTTTAAATGTTTTAAGAAAGTTACACAGATTCTTACAAAAAATACATTGTTGAAACAAAACTTTTTAAAACTTATTTATTTAAAAAGAAAAAAGCGGATTAACTGCAACTGCGGGCATTGGGAAAAGAGACCTCAAGTAGCTTAGCCAATCAGAATGCAGGATTTGTGGAGTTTGGTTATTCTAAAGATTATAAGCGGAAAACTACTCAACACATGTGTAGTGCATAGACTTTACCTATAGATTCTTAGTAGAAACCTACTCACTGTTTATCGCAAATACTGCAATCTAATTGGCTACCAGACTCGCTATCTATCAGGTGATAGATAGCGTCTGCCGGATGTAAACAAGAAATGCAACATGTTGTTTGAATAAATTAATAATTATTTATAAAAAAAGTATCCTTGTTGTTTTGTTTCTGCTTCTGAGATTTCTACTAAAACAATTAGAATACTCGCTCTTAATTTCTATCGTCAATAGATAGAAATTGCGAGCTCGTATTCTAATTGTTAATTAGAATATAAATTATTGTGTCTTCTACTTCTTTTTTTAGAGGTTTGACTATGGAGATATTGCTGAAGTAGAGTCCACGTGGTTTGTCTGGTTTAACACCGAGTACGAACTTGGCAAATTCGAAAAGGCCATCGCTGAATCGTGGAAAGAACTTTTTCAGGTAAATACCTGCGCAAATATATAATTGTGTAAATACACTCCCGAGATGTAAAACTGGTTCTGGTGGAAAACAATGAGTCATTAACATCGACTATTTATTCTCACGATAGATATCAAAAAATAGTATTCAGTCAAGTCTACTCAGTATTTAAGACTCAGTGCCACCTAGTTGGCGCTGGCTGTTTAATACTCCAGTAGTGCGGGCTCGCAGAAGCAGAAATCTGTGTCCATTTTGTTAGGTTTTCAAGTAATTAAAAGTTAGCGACACAACCCTCTTGTATGCTGGGATATTTTCCTTGTAACAAAGAAGTATTTCCATCATGTATTGTTAGCATGATCATATTCTCGTCTTTTCTCCTTGTATAGGTTGATTTGCAGTTCTTTGTTCTCGGAGAAAGTACCTTGAGGAAGAAGGCTCGGGAACACGTTGAGTCGATCAAAACGATGTATAAAAGCTGAGTTGTAAATCGTAGCCGACTTGTCGAAACGTCCATTCATCTTCTCTCACGGCTTTGTTATAAAACATTGATCAACGCTCAGTGTTGATGTATAAGGCCTTAGTAGAGCAACTAAATACAGTAAAACATTACAAGATACTGATAACACGCTCACCAAAAGAATGAAAAATTAAGATGATCAAGACGCTATATGCAATTAACTCGTTTCTTTTTGTTGGGAACCGTTTTTCATAACGAACTCCTAAGGTGCCTCGAGGATCTACTTTTATAAAGCTACTTAAGCCTGGTTTCTATATGATCTGTAACGATCGGCGACGGTCAGTGATACTGTCTGCGTCATGTTCCAGACATATAGAAACACTTAAAACGTTGTCTGGGACGGTCTGCGGCAAACGATCTAAATGATCAGAAAAGCAGAAAAGTAGAACTAGATTCTACTTTCCCGACCGTTACGATCACGTCGACAAAGAAAGATTTTAATGGGTACGCATGTCTGGGACGGTCTTCGGCAATCACCGACATGTCATTGTTCCTCTTAAATCACGTGTCAGTAACTGCCCAATGAGAACTGAGATGTTTGCCGCTATTTTCGCACCGAGTATCTGCGATCGTTGAAACATTAGAAATGGAAACACACGTCTGTTGTGTCTGCAACCGTCTGCGATCTTCCGATGCAGATAGTTTCCGATCGTGTCGCAGATCATCGCAGACCCAACAGATTATATGGAAAGCAGGCTTTAGTGTTCGAGATCAGGAAGCTTTTTAGAAATACTAACGTAATTTGCCATGATTAAGTCACCCTTTAACACAAAAATTTACTTCTAAAAATTGCACTCGACTTGTATACGGATCAAAAAACAAAAATTTTCTTAACTATCTATCTATATCTATCCACTTTTCGTCTTTGGCCACTACCGTGGGATAGACGTTGCATGACAGTCAGCAATGGCTCTTCTCCAGAGTGTGCGGTGACACGCATCGCTCACACTCAAACCAACTTTCCTCATATCCTCTCGCACATTCTCAATCCACGTTTTTCTTGGCCTGCCTCTGCTCCTATTTCCCTCAGCCTCTAAGTGCATGATCTTTTCAATCCATGCGGTACTGCGCATGTGTCCATACCAGCGGAGACGCCTACACCCCACAAAAATCCCCAAAAACGTTTGGAACTAGCAATTACATGATAAGTAATTAAATCAGTAAAACTTTCGATTAAAACTAAAATTCTATGCTTTTATTTAAGTTGCGTACAAACCATGGATTATCTTCACAATTAACCTCCACCTTTACTTATATTTTGCTCCATTTGAGTTACGAACTTAGAACTTTTGGTATTTTTATCTTACAAAATATAGAGGTCGACTTATACACGAAAATATAAAACTTGGAGTTTTTTGGCTACAAATTAGGGGATCGACCTAAACACGGCAAAACACGGTATTCTATTTCTGAAGGAGAGCATGCAACAGCTAATTATCTTTTGTCAAATATCAATAGGCCCTTTGCAGCTAGAAGTCAATTGGTACAAAATACGCCAAACTGGAGGGCAAAAGAATGTGTCGGGATCCAAGACAATACGCAAATAACTAAAAAAGTGTGATTTGTCTTTGTTTTGCATTTCTCAGAGGAGACTTCTCACATGATTTGCCCTACAGTTTGGCGTATTTTGTAACATATGACCTCTAGCTTCAAAGAGCTTCTTGAGAAAGATATTGTTGATTTCACATGCTCTTCTTCAGAGATTTTAAAGTTCTTTAGAAGTATCTGTATACACATCGTTTTGCTTATAAAATTTCTTTGAAAACCTAAGGATCCTTTAAGGATCTTTTGAAACAGACCCAAAAATGTTTGTTCCTTAAAGAAAAATACCTATAATACAGTAAAATAAGTAGCACAACAAATCAATTCATTGAAATACATCAAATTAGATACAATACAATACTTTATTGTACAATGAAACACAATATTCAATGAAGATTTTTGACGGCAGTAAAGCTTAACTGCTCAGAAAATCGTTCATAACTTTTTAAAAAAATTAGTGTTAGAATTTAAGAACAATTTTTATTCACACTTCCAAAATCGCACTAGAAATACGGTGGTTCTGACGGACCCGAAGGAAGGTATAAACGGCGTTTTTGATTGGTTGAAAAGTTGATGTCATCTTTTTCTTTTTTATTGTTGTATGCTGTATTGACGTCACCTGTCATGTATGTTTTTCCATTACTCAAAGAAAGAACTTTCAAACAAAATAAAAAACAACAAAAAGTAAAGACCAGGAGAATTGCTAAAGAGATATGTTTCCAAAAAGTTTTTGCTAGATAGTTTTTACATTTTTAACAATTGCCAAGGGGTACAGTTGAAAACCTTCTTTCATAAACTAAAAAATCAATTTTAAGTTGGTGTTTTAAAATTGAAATTTAATATAGTTAGCAACTAAATAAAAAAAGACCATTGAAAAAAATGGTACTCGTTTTGTATAATTGTTTGATATATGGAGTTGCAAAAAAAAAGAGCTTTTTAAAGGAAAGTTAAACTGCAGTACTATTTTTCATTATTGGTATTATCACAGGTAGCCCAAGCTTCATTTGTGACATTAACATATTACATCATTTGATTTATAAAATAAATAAATGGGATTTTACGCTTGTGTTCGAAACGTATTCAAAATGAAATAAAATTATGAAATACCTTAACAAACCTTGACTTGTTGTATTTTGTCATCATTATGTGTTGTTTTTGGTTGGTTTCTAACGGTGGCCCTCACCCGTTAACCGAATTATTACAAAAAAACATTTTTGGTGTTTGAATTTATCTCGATTCTGATTGGTCGTTCGCACAATGGTTATTCGTGGTACTGGTATCCAGTTTGCACTTGTCTGCCACATTGAGTTTGAATTTTTGCTCGATTGTTGAAATCTGTTGCGGAACTGAACGTCCAACAGACCCGAAACGTGGCGGTTTGGCCTACAAATGGCTGATTTGTGATAGCAATAATTCGTGTGAGGATTCAAATACGATTCAACTTTGTTGCAAATTTATCTTGAAGGTAGGATTTCGAAAAAATTTTGAATTTCAATTTATTTTTAGAGATTTACGATCGTTAGAGTTCGAGCGGGTCAATGGCGTGTTTCCAACATTTTCTTCTTATATATATTTCGCCGTTCTTGTTTCTCCCAGCGCCAGAAACCAACCCAAAACAACACATGATGATGACAAAATACAACAAGTCAAGGTTTGTTAAGGTATTTCATAATTTTATTTCATTTTGAATACGTTTCGAACACAAACGTAAAATCCCATACATTTCCTTTATAAATCAAATGATGTAATATGTTAGTGTCATAAATAAAGCTTGGGCTACCTGTGATATTATCACACTGATCGTTTTTGAACAAAACATGAATTGTAATTACGGAAGAAAATGGTAAAATTCCCGTACTACCTCCTTACCTTCATTATGCATGCAAAAAGCACACTGAAAACTTTGACATGTTATTGTTTCTCTTTGGAGTAAAATGTATGCATAATAAATGTATGGGGTAGTACGGAAATTTTACCCATATTTGCTTTAAAAGTTGTATATTCAAGTTATTTGAAGCATTGGCTTTAGTAACAATTGCTTTAAAGTAACGAACAAAAGTCTTCAAGCAGCAATGAAGATCCTTTTTAAATACTTTTTTACTCAACCACCAATTCTAATATTGGATTTTTAATTGCTTTGTTTTTAAGAAATAATTCTGCAACAAAAATTTTATCGCGCGCAGCAACAAAATTGACGAAACAAGACAGTTGCGTATAATTTTCAACAACATGTCTTACGACACGAACATTTCTCGATTCCTACAGCAATGCAAATGTTTATTTCGTTTTTAATAGGAACTCAAACGGCTCAATCCTCTTAAACCTTGAAGCAATTACAAACAACATTTTCAAAGTTTTGTAGAATCGTCAAAATCGTCCGCCAGACAAAGCCGGCAGAGATCGTGTTTTGAGACAATTTCTATAAACAAGATCAGTCTCGCATCTGTGACTTTGTGTTAGCTTCATTAAAACGCAACGTGCATTTGCAAGTTCGTACTTAACAACTGAATTTTACTTTGTTTTGCAAGTTTTGCACAGATAATCTATTTTTTAATCAAGATTTTCATCGACAGCGCACAAATTATTTTAAACACTACCATTCCAACACACAAAGTTCGTTTTGTAATCTTATTTCCCTTGAATGATTTGGCCTGTCAATTGGAGTTAAAATCTCTTTCTTAATCCATAACAACATACCACAGTCCAAGCCTCGTAGATTAGAAAAAAGTTATCTTTCCAATCCTTTGGCTTCGACTTGGTTTATCCGCGATTTCGATTTTTAAAAATTTCCTACACGCTTGAAATCTGGCAGTCCTAAAATCAGCTCTTTGAGTTGGTCTTTGAATATACATCTGTTAAAATATTCGGGGCCTTGAAACGAATCGAAAAGAAGTCAGTAGCTAATCAAACGCCTTTAAATAATATTGATACGAAAAATATTTCAACAGTACGAATCAGTTCCGCGAAAAAGCAATTCAAATCCATATTTGCTAGCTATTGCCATATTAGGAATCTTGCGCAAGCATTCCAATTTCTTTTCCCCAGGAACTAGTAACCACAATTAATTCGTTTCCAGCTCTTTTATCTTGGCTTAAGGATGTGGTCAACCCTCAAATATGGAATCACGTTCGTATTCTCGCTTGCCCATGCAATATCTTATAATTATTGTAATTTGTAAATAATAGCCTCTCTAGAATAACCAAATGATTTTATTTTTTGTGATTAAGAGTTTGAAGTTTTTCAAAGTTTATAAAACCAAAAACATATACTCTTTATGTGATAAAAATGTGTTGCTGAATTCGAAAGTCTTTTATCTCTGTGTTAAAAACAAAAAGCGTTTACTAATAATATTTTTCGTTAACTTATCCAAAACCTGAAAACCAATTTCAGTTGTCGATGAAAAGTTTCCGTTCAATCGATTTACAAAATCCCCCGGACGCTTAGGACTTATTAATGCTAGCAGCCCAGAACATTGAGTAGTAGATTATGCCTCTAAAGTGTTTAGTCTTTAATGTAAAGTATGCCTATATTATGATAGTACAGGCACATTATGTGTTATATACACAGTAACTTATACATCCGACATTCAGTTCAATTTCCTCCAATGAAAAGAATTCACCACAATTTATAAAAAGCAAACTACGTAGTTTATCTCCTATACCGGTTTGGAACTCTGAAATTAAGGAGAAGGAATATTATTTAAACTAGGACGCTGAAAAGCAACTTTTGGGAGTTTTCCATAAGCATTTATATTCTGTTTATTAAATGGTTACCACGAAACTATTTTTGATATCTTCAGATCTACCCTTGTTTTCAACATTTAACAAGAGCCCTTGACTTGAATCCAGTAAATTGAGTTTTATTGGCCACTGTTCCCGAGAGAAAGTAAGAATTAAACGCACAAAACAAAATCTGAATTTACATAAATGGATACCATAAAAATTATACTTCACACACACAAAATGTTTTAATAAATCCTTTGTTTTATTTCTAAAAGAAAACAAAAAAAGCAGCTACATTTCCCATAACCATCTCGTAAAACCCACAATACAAGTTTCTTAAGTATAAAGTTTCTTTATGTTTCGTATCGCTTGATTTCTTCACAATCGTATTTGTAACGTTCAATATGTCATCAAGTTACAAACTAATTCCAAAGCATTTTTTTTATCAAAAACAACAAATTAACTCTAGCATCAACTACATTCAAAGCCCAGTACATTGCATATGAGAGCGCTCTCTATTTCACAACATACTAAGGAAAAACTCACTGAGTTTGAACCTGTAACCTACGCTGGGATTTTGGATGTCAAAATACTTGACAATCTCTGGATCAGTTTTCCCCTTCTTCCTTAGATTTTTGATGTCGTCTGCGATTATCTTGGCCAGCGGATAAGCATCATCTGGAAATGGTTTCATCTTGGGGTCCTTCTCCTCATCCACCTTTTTCTTAATCTGATCGAAATTCTGATCGTTGTAGTAACCCTGGATTGCATAGAACAGTAATTTCTGATAGCCACTGAGGTGCAAAGAAATCTCTCTCCATATACCCGACATTTTCTTCAACTGATCATAGCTCTTCGCCGGCAAGCCTGCTAGCTTCAGGATGTAGTTCAATGCTTTCGTCATGGCGTTTTGGAATTTTGTAACTTGCGTCTGTTTCTTTTCCAAGTTATCAAGGGTATCGTTAAGTTGTTCAAGGTTCCACACTCCAAGGCCAATTGTGGTGGCTAAAGCTCCTACTCCAAAGACAATCCCAGCAATGTTGAGACCAGTAATCACGCGGCTAAGCACAGGAGATTTCCAGAACGAAGTCTCTGGTTCCGTTACTACTGGTGGCTCTTCGCCATCGAGTGGCACATTTTCGAAGGGTGGTTCTTCAGTTGGTTCGGTAGGCTCTTCACCTTTAGCCTTTTTGAGGCGGGCGTAACGGACGATCTGAAGTATACCAGAACCTACTCCAACTACAGAACCGGTGTAGCCCAGAACTTGACCTAAAATTGAGAGAGCCTTCTCGGTATCGGCATCAGGGAGTTCCTCGGAGAGTTGCTTCTTCAGTTTTTCGTACAACTCGTCTGGAAGAAAGTCAAGAGATTTTTTTAATTCCTTCAGATCGACGGACACCATGTAGTAGACGTGATTGTAGATATTGCTGGCTTCATCGACATCGGTTTTGAGCTTTGCGGATTTAGTCTTCACCTCCTTCATTTTCTCGATCTCGGCGGCGGTAAACCCCGCTGAAGCTCCAATACTGCCGATGCCAAGAAGAACGTTCGCAAGTGCAAGACCAATTTGAGCCATTTTGCAGTGACACTGACAACACAACGTTACACTTACTTGTGCGACGCAAATAACACGGACGTTCTGTTGTACGTTCGGATTAAATACCCTTGATGCAGTTGACTGAACATTTTCACGTTGTCACGTGATTCTTATAGATAACAGAAAAATCACGTCCACGGGTTTGACCAATTATAAAATCTTAAATTTTTTCCTGTACATCGAAGTATTTCAAATAAATAATTACATCTTAACTTTCTGCATAAAGTATTTATCTTAATAAAATGACTCGTGAATAATAAACTCAGACAATCTATAGCTAAAATTAAACGATTTCCATAACTAACCTTGAACTACTTCATGCCCCCGTTTCTCTCCTTCTCTAAATTTTAACGGCAAAGAAACTTTTATTTGTTATTGTTAAACAATTTTTCTTTCGTTTCGTAGCTACAAAGCGATTTCGAACAAGTATAAAAATGAACAAGTTTAATGTTTCAAGATCTTCCGTGCATCAAACGACGGGTTTTATCGTCAGATATTTGTCATCCTTGATTGCACAAACTGCCAAGGTGTTGTTGTGTTCAGCGATAGAACAATAATACAAAAATTTAAGGAGTTTGAAATAGTTACGAGCTAAACATTTAGTTGTTTTTGGTGGCTCAAACGTTTTCTGGCCTCGTAGTTTCAAACAATTTCTATCACGTAATAAATAAAATTAAAACTTTCAAAAATCTATCATGCACCAACAGTTAGAGTTTTATCACATAATTGTTATCCTTGATTGCACAATGGCGAAAAGTGTTGCTGTTTTTAACCACAGAATAAACAATCAGATAATTGTCCCCAGACATGCTTTGATTAAAATATATCCCCAAGGTTGGAAAGTACAAAATAAATGGGTTAAATGATCGACGAACAATTTAGGGGAATGCGGGTTACCTTGTAAAACGAGGATGCATGCAAGTTAACATTCCGTGCAACAAAGACAAAAAAGATTAATTTTTCAAATATGATATTGCTTCTGTTCAAATAAAGTTATCAGCCAGACTATTTGCCTTGTACATTGAAGTAATTCAAAGAAATGATTACATCTTTACGTTCGTCTTTATCCTTAATCAATTTTACGTTAGTCTTGCTGCTACTATTATGCGATTTTAAACAAGTATTAAAATGACCAAGTTTAATGTTTCAAGATTTTCCGTGCATCAGACAACGGGTTTTATCAAATATTTGTCATCTTTGATTGCACAAAAAAAAAGCAGAGTTTGATCTTGGACGTGCTTTTTTTAACATATAGTTAACTTTCTCGCGATATTAAAATAAACCATAGATCAGATCCCCTGTAGTAATCAGAAAAGTGAGGTGTGGCTCATACAAACACTACAGTCAATATTTTCCTAGTAGCAAACATAAACGTTAATATACGTGGTCAAAGACCTTATAACCGCAAAAGATAATTGGAATGAAGACTTTGAAAAGTTAGGAACCTCTCAGTTTATTTGTCAGTTTGATTTCTTAAAGTTAAATGACTAGTCAAGGAGGTAAATATTACACAATATATAAAATTTATTTCTCTTTTGTGGTCCAAACTTTTTCTGGTCTCACAGCTTCTAATGAGTTTCTAGCAAGTAAAAAATAAAGCCTTCCGCATACGAGAGCTATCAGCTCAGCAAAAAGTTATTCGTGCCGGTTTGCTCAGCACTTAGCTCGCCGTGTGCGCGTAAATTT
>JAOEHV020000509.1:0-19400 GCA_025447995.2 Isaurus tuberculatus | reverse complement strand
AAGAAAGATTGAATTTTTTAAGTTAGTACCATAGTCTACGGGCGGTTTAGGCCCTTTTAGGAGTCAAAGGGTTAAGTTATATCCTTTAAGCTCTTTGTTAATAGGGAAAGTTCCAATTTTTCCTTTGGAGTGTAATATATAGCATTTCAGTGTTGACTATGCCCCATGTTTTTGCAACATAAATTATATTTTTTTGTTAAAACAAGCAAAGAAGCCAGAATTAGTGAACACTTCTGTAGAAAAAACCAAGCAATCAAAATTTACACAACACCTGAATGATAAAAACCCTACCAAACTTTTAATTGGAGACCAATCACTAAAATGCTAATAGTGGTAAAAAATTGAACTACCTAGTCTTTCCGGAAGAGAAAACTAACATTTTTTTATGGAGCTAAAATCTCTCAACTGCTGAACAATTTCAAATAAGAATTACTATTAGAAAGTTCTCATGCATTGAAATATGCTTGTCTTTTGTGTTAGCTTATCGATAAAATTCAAATTTTCGTGATAAGGTAAGTTATGGACTTACCTTCCAAAGTACTGATTTGATAAACAATAAGATGTTAAGCACCCTTATTTCTCTCCTTAGCCCCTTCTCTCTCACTACCAACACATCTAGAATCCTTGAACCAGTGTGCTGTCCTAGCTCTGACAACCTTGTGAATTTAAGCAGACAAAGTATTCGAGTATTCATAAAAATCAACTGAAGTGAATTAGAACATTTCAGTGTAAACGAAATTGTCTATAAGTTACTTACTTTGTCTGTAGTTCTGGAACTGTGTGGACTCGGTTTTGGCAATACTGTACCATCTCAGAAAACAACAAGGCAAATGTGCTGATATTGATCTATTTACAGAAAAAATGGGAAAACTTATAACAAAATGTCATTTTTTATGTATTGGAAATATCACTAAAAGTTCAACTTACCTCATTTTTTCCTTTACTCAATGGTTTTTCCAAGATGTTTGATGAGCGACTTTTACCAACCAAACGATTCTCCATCTTAGATTTTCTTACTCGTTCCAGTCTACCTAGTATGCCGTATTAACTTAAGGCCTGGCTGCTAAATCATAAAGAAATCAAGATGGCGGCTGAATGTCCAAGGCGAACGGTTATTGACAGATACTTTAAGCGTTATTTTTTGACAAGTAAGTATAATATCTTTTATTGAAGGTTGGAAAGGTTATATTAAATACTATGCTCTAGTTTGAGTGCTACTGAATGAAACAGAAGTAACAAAGCATATTTTAAAAACCGGGCTTTCCACAGGAAGCCCACGTAAAATTTTAACCTGTAAATTAGGGTAAGTTATTGCAAGTACCTGCTGTGTCACTTTTGGCTTTACAAAACTAAATAGCCTAAAAACAATGATAATTTTACAACGCATATCCTTTGTAAGCTTCTGATTATCATCATCCCATAAGCAATACGATATAACTGTTCTTTATTAAAATCCTTTCGCCTATTTCAAATTGATAAGGTCTAATAAGGCCAAAACAGCTGTCCATGGCCGCTAACATTCAGGCTCACCGTTATTCAAGGTTGACTTTAGGATTTATTCCTGCTGTCAATGTGACTTCTGTGCTTGTATTAGTGTCTGCAAGAAAATAGATACTAGAATGTATGTTCTATATGTACTTGTGACTATTGCTCCAGCCATATTTATGTTATATTGTAGACATCAAAGACAAGCCTTTCCATGATCAGTGTGTGTTGCAACATTCAAACAAGTTAGTACAATAAAATATAGCGTACCTCTTCTAAAAGCATCAAATAAAAATTTGATACCTTACTCCTTAGACTTAAACGTTTAGTTAAACATTGCCCTAGGAAAATAAATTAGCAGTTTTCCATTTATATTATTTATATAACAGTATCATTGCTTTTTTATTTGAAATAATTTATTCATGATTTGTTTGATTATTTAAAATCGTGTTTGTCAAACCTACTTTAAGTCATTAACAGCTGGTAATTATTACCTTTTTTTAATTGAATTTAGGATTTGTGTGGTGACAGTCAGCAAAGCACATCCATTGTTAAAAGATGGCCCCTTGCAAAAAGTAGACTTTCAAGTGACTAGTAAACTCAACAGGTTAGACAACAAAGTATCGGGTAAAGGAAAGAAGGGAGCGCAGTTTCTTCAAGCTGATTCTCCTCTGTGTATTGTTACTGGAAATTCAGGAGTTAAGTACGGTTTATACAGGTAAGACTTTAATTCTTATTTTCTGCTTCAAACAGGCCTGATAGTTTGTTTCTGACAAAGAAAACCTTGTCCAAAAGTTTGTCAAAACTATTAAATTATTACAGGATTATTAAATTAGAAAAAATAAAGTATATCATCTGGATTTTTTAATGTTGTAATTTGGCTAATTTTATCTTTCATTGAAATATTTTAAGTTTTGGAAACTTGTAAGTTATTTCTAAGTTGAATTTTGTGTTGATTTTTGACTTTTCTGTTGACCATGTGTAAGAAAATGATTTAGTGTTAACATTGACAAGAAGTTCCAAACCATCATGCAAACATAAATTAATAACGTAAAAAGTACTTTAGATTTGTAAGAAGTGTGAAATTCTCCCAAAGTTTTTCAAGAGATAAGTATAATATAGGGAGAGAACTTTGAGAACTTCATCAAGGCCAATTATTTTGTTTCTGAACTAGTATCTTCATTAACATACAAAGTTAATGAATTTCTTACTTCTAGCTGTGTGAAAGGAAAGCTAGTAGAAGTGAATGAAAGACTGACAACCAAGCCAGATCTCATTCTACAGAAGGTGATATTATATAATTATAAATACAGTACATAAAAAAGAATTAAAAACATCTTTTATTCAAAATATTCAGTAAGGAAAGAAAGACCTTACATGACTTTAACTACCTTGATTTGAGAAATTAAAATGTTTCCTTTCAGAAAAGTTCAAGGTAATCTGTAAATTTTCCCTGTATTTAGTTAGTTTTCCAGTGCCTCAAAGGAAACTGAAAATCTTTTTACCAATTAATCTCATTTGTTTCATTTACCCAGCCTGAAACTGATGGGTATATTGCAGTGGTTTTACCCAAGTTACATGAATCTGATCTTGAGTCAAAAAACTTGATATCTTATGATGAATACCAAAAGCTGCCAAGGGAGTTGATCAAGGATTCTCAAGGTTTGTATGCTCATCATAAATAACCATTATATTTTAACAAATAACAATTAGAATAATTTACAGTAATAATAATAATTAAGATTAATTAATTATAATATTCATTTCTAGGAAAGAAATTTCACAGTTCACTTTTTTTCATTAATTATATTAGTTTGTGGGCTGAAGCTGAAGACTGATGTAGTTTCCAGTTGCTTCAGTTTTTCTTTCATCATGACAATCAGAATTTAGTAATTTATATGCTTTTTTTTTGTTTCACAGAAAAAAGTTTTTTTCCTGCAAGTAAATCTTGTGCTGATCATATGATGTCATGTGAACCAACATGATGGAAGACAAAACTGTACAGTATACTGGCTTCCTTTTGTCACAGGAGGAACAAGAAGTGGCAAGCAGTAGTTTAGAACTATACCAGACGCCAATGAGAACAACAAACAGAACCAAATCTGTACTGGAAAAATTCAAAACTTCTCAAACCATATAGCCTCCATCAACAACAGAACAAGAGAGTGCACACTGAACTAAGAAAATACGTTTTGCAATTGAAATAATCTAAAATAGACACAAAATGAAGTTGAAGATTTAATATATACTTCACTTTACAACCCTGCATTCAATCATAATTTGCCAACCAGAATAAGCATTTCCTTAACAGACGTTTAACGAACTGATAACTTCCTGCCGAAATGTAAACCATTTTTTTTAAAAGTTTAACATTAAGCAGTTTGCGCACCTCGTGAAAGAATAACAATTTTCTACTGAGAAAACAATCACGAAGGCTTTAGTTTTGTTGATTGCCAGTTTCCTTATGACAGTAAAGTGGAAGCAACCAGACATGACACTAGCTAATACTGGAAGAAGTACACGTCTTTTATAGCGCAGTACACGAGTGTAACACTCTGTTGTCGTGTTATATTCATTTATGAATGCTCCAGAGGAAAAATTGCGGACTATGTACGTCTTTCCTACGGTAGCTATCCCAAATGAGCAACTTCTATTTTCACCCTTTTTTTCCCTTCATCCTGAGTGTGAATTGAAGCTTGCTACCTGTTCGCCCGTACTTGCCATTACCTTCGCCGGCTGGTGTAACATTTGATCAAAATCTTGTCATTTGCGTTTTAAAAAAATTAATAAGAACCACAAAAGTATTCAAGAATTTATTTCAAAAGTACAGCTGAAACATAGAAAGCAAATATATGAATATGCTATGTCCAACTGAAAATATAAAAACATACAAATAAAATAAAAAATAGCTCAAATTGTTTGTCATGTTAAAAAAAATATCTTTTTATTCTGTTGAAGTAAGATTTATATTTGTTCTTCACACACAGCTACAACATAGTCTTTCAAGAAAACATTCACATTTTCCTTTTCAATATCAATCTGAAGGAACTTTTGCGCCACCGTATCAAACCTGAATTGAAGAAAAGAAAATAGAACGACGTGAGAATGTAACCTTTCTATATTACAAACTTTAATATATGTTCTATTACTTGATGGTCAGGAAAGAAAACAAAAGTTTCGACAAAAACAGATAAAACATCAGAATGAAAAAGATAGTGCTTAGTCCTTTTTTCTAGACATAGAAACGTGAAGACATCTTAGATAACGTATAGTGAAAAAACTTAGCTATCCTTTCATTGGCATTGTACTTTTTCAAAAACGATCACACCTATGACTTGACACCTAAATAAAGTCATTATTATTATTATAACTGTTTAATCACTAAAGTGCGCTATTCACTTTCATTTATTTTGATTTTCGGTATTTAAATTGAAATTCAGTATAAGAAATCGGCCTGGTTTACAAATTTCTAGCAATAACATAAACGAGGCTACGTAAAAGATATAATGAGAAGACAAAGTTTGTTTTCAAAACATGTTTAGCAGAAAATCAATACGTCATGAAAAACAGTTTGTTTTTGTTGCTCTGACAAAACAGCACCTCGTACGCGAACAATTTACTATTGAACTTTGAGTACTGAATAGACGTGTTGAATACCGATCATGAAAGTGAAAAACTCCAGCAAAAATTAAGCTTTGAACAAGAAAAAAGTGCAAATAGTCTCGATTTCATACGAGAACCTCATAGAATAGCGGATAACAAAATTACACAAGAGTGTAGTGGTTGATAAAGTGTGAAGACTTGATTGGATATAGCAAAGACCCTTACGGAATATATCTAAAATTGAAATATTCCTCTTATCTCGCCAAAACTAGGAAATGCCTTTTTTCAAGCGACTAGATGTTTTAATTGATATCGTATTTAGCAGCCCTTATTGAACAATATAACTGGGCCTAAGGAAGCCTTCAACGTTAACAAAACAAAAAAAGTCAAAGCCTGTGATAACTCACCTTTTTCGTTGTGTTTCAGTATTTGAATTGTCCGCTCTAACGACAGGTTTGTTAGTTCTGATCAGTTCAGAAATCTAAAATAGATATAAATAGCATATTCATCAACTAATGCATGTTAAGTTAGAATGTATAAAAAGCAGGCTGATCAATGTGACTCCGTCAAGTTCGTTCACTCGTGCTTCATAATCACTCCACAGACGATAGTTTACAAGTTAGGTTAGCTTATATTGGTCCCTTTTCGAAAGTTACACAGGGACAAATCGCTTGATTAGTCGGAAAATTTCGCAAAAATTTACCATTCAAAACTGAGAGGTTTCGCGAGTCAAGGACAACATTCCCAAAGGATTAGAATCTCGTAAGTTATAAAAATTTTCTCGTGTAGCTGCAATGTCTTTTAATGTAGGACCAATAGACGCCTTTTCCAGTGCATTCCTGAACACTTGCGTTCAGACAAAAACTCGCACATTTTTCAACGTTAACAGAGTACAGAGAATTGTTAATGTTTGTCCACGGGGAAATGTTCCCACGTCAACGCGCATACAACTCAAATTAAAAGAGGCAATGCAAGCCCACAATCTTCACTTAAGCTTATTGATTACTGTGTTAATGCATCAATTTACCATTAACTAAATTTGTAAATTTTTTAGTACTTCCATGTATCACACATCCGAAACATGTTTATATGTAAATTAGCAAATATTACATCGTTAACCAGGATTCACTTGTTTTTGCCACCTCGTTCCTGCCGCGTCTAATTTTACTTCTTCTAATTTATATAAAAATATTGGAATATAGACTGTACAATCTTTGTATAATAATGTCTAATATCTTTGAGCTGAAGATGAGTATTTTCAAACATTTTGTGTATATTTAAGCTTCGAATTCTCTTAAAATATTTCTTTTGAATGAGGCAGGCGCATTTACGTGAAAAATGGCTAAGATTTACGTCATCGGCGCTGTCGAATAATTGTTTGTTAAGATTCGAAATCTTATGGAGGCAACAAAGGTTCAGTTTTGTTTATTATTCCATTATTTTATAACAAAGAGTGTCTACGATTCCAAAGTACCTCTGCTCCTCTTTTCACTAGTTCCAAAGGCAACCCTGCTAGTGAAGCAATGTGACACGCATAGCTACTACTTGTATATCCATCAATCAACTGATACAGAAACACCAGCTCCTCCCCATCCTGCATTATTTCCATAGTCTGTAAAGAACCAAATGCTTATTTATTAGTGATGAATAGCCAGCTCTTTGCCTCTCCGATAGTCAACAAAACGTTTTTCATATTTTGTTTCGTAAAACCTGAAAGTGATAAAATTTTACCTGGTACTTAACAGCTGTTACATCTGGTAGCAAGCGCTGCTGAATCAAACCATGGAAATGTGTGGACACAAGAACTTTGGGACAACTTTTATCCAGGGATAACCAATGACGTAGCGTAGCACAGAGAAGTGAAAGGCCATCCACCTTAAATGGTGTAAACCAGTGACAAATTATGGAAAACACTCATTCGCCAATATATATTTTTCGTTTCAAATCAGAAATTCTGTGTGGAAATAGAAGTACAAAAAACTTGTCTTACCGTTGCAGTACCTTTCCCAAATTCGTCAATGATAACAAGAGAGTGTTCAGTTGCATTCTTAACTGTCATGGCAATCTGCAGTTTGCAAAGAGAGCAGTTATGGGTATATTATCTCTAAATTTTAACTTGTTGTTTATATGTGCACATAAAAACATATGTCATGAACTCTTACCGCTTAAAATCCACACAGAATTTTTGAATTCAATTCACTTATAGACTTGTATACTTAACAAGTATGACAACTCTTTTTTACTTAAAATGTTTGATATCGTATAAAGTTAGACTTGTGAAAAATAACCCCACAAAGACATTTGTTGCGAACAGTCACTCTAGCCATGTTAAACTGTGTTGTTCCTTTCCCCTTTAATATACCTGATTGAGGTCAATCATAAACGTAGAAAGACCAACTGAAACAGTTTCTTGAGTGTGAATTCGTGTAAATATCCTGTCAACTGGTCCAATTGTGGCTGATTCTGCTGGAACAAAGCTGCCAATATGTGCAAGGAACACTAAAAGTCCAACCTGTACATGCAGCAATATACATAACAGGAAATAAATAATTCGATGATGCAAAGGGCAAATCTAAATAAATGTCCTTTATTTCTTAAACACTACCGATTATCGAAGTATTTTTGTTTAATGATTCCCTTAGTCAATTTCAATTGTAGATAAACGAAAATTGGCTTTGGCATCAGTATCTTACAAAAGTATAGCTGCTCATTTTTACCAGAAACAAAATGTGAGTAGAAGAGTGGCATTTTGGGCACAAACTCATTTATCTTGAAAACATAAGAACAAATTTATTCTGATCCCTTCACTTTTCCAATATTAGATTAAAAATTATTCCACGTGTTGTTTCTAATGTCATCTGTCTTGTTTGCTTAGGAAGAATATCTTTTAAACTACATTAGACTTTAAACCGATGGTCAATTACTCGGCTGCTGTTGTTGAAGCAGTGTTTGTTTGAAATTAGGAGAATATGGTATTGAATAAAGGGAAAAGGGCTTGTAAAGAGGGAAGTGTCTAGTCAAATTTGGGTGCTCTGAAGTAAAGACAATTTTCGAATAGCCACGATGTTGTTTTGAAAACTATTCCTCATAGCGAAAGCGTACTGATAACATATAGCCTTGCCTGTTTGAGGTAGACACTTTTGCCGCTAGCATTTGGACCTGTTAGAATCTTCATCCTCCCATTGCTGTCGTCAACTGATGTGTCATTGGGTACAAACTGAGTGACACACAACTCTTGAAGTGGATGTCTAACGTTGCAGGTTTAAAATGAAAAAAAAAATTATCCGAAGGCTGTTAACTATTACCACAAATTTTGAATAATTTTTGTGTCAAAAAAATATGTCCGAGTTTCAAAGTGGAAAACGAAAGCAAAGCCTGAAAATGTGCAAAAGTTTTTTGTACATATATATGTTACAAAATAAGTTAACTGCTTGATAAGGATTTGAAATTGCGTTAATCTTTTCTAGATTTTTGTTTAAATAGACTGGTAGCTACGAGTGAATTGTGCATATAATGGTATACTGTTAATCGGAACTGTATCGAAAACTGAAAAACGCAACAAATAAACAAATAAAAAAAAGGAACGAAGCAATAGTTTCTGATTGAAAGATTGATAATATACGAAATACGAGATAATCAAAGTAAAGAAAACAAATTATCTTTAAATACCTCCCTCCTTTTATGTCAACAACGTTTTCCCTGCTTATGACTGGACAACAATAATTATTTTCGCGAGCACATTCAGAGAGCGCAATTAGACTGAAAGGTCAAACAAATGTTAAGTAAAGGATCATTCTTTTTATTCAAATTTCATATTTTAGAATAACGATAACTCAGAAAGCTAATCAAAATCTTGTTTATGCATGGTTTTATTGATATTGTAAATTAAAGCAAGAGTCCAATACTCATAAATATGATCTATTCTGACAAAATTAAAATTTTCGGTTATGTACCAAAATGCTTTTCGTTTCAAATTATGGAGTCAATTTCTTACTTCCAATTTATAATAAAAAGAAGGTCTGGATTTACATAACCCCGCGTCCTGGTTAAAACCTAACCACAAATGTGCATCCGGTTTAACTGAAAAATTGGCAGTCTTGGGCATTTGTTTCTCCCTTTTGAGTTCGTCAGCATGCCATAACCCATAGCGATGTATTTTCACGACTTCAATAATTCAAGAGCGAGCTCTATAAAGAGTTGCTTTAAACCAACCACTACAGGTCATCTCTATGGGAGCTGCAGGTAAAACTCTCAAACAGCCTTTTCAGTTAGCTATATATTATTTCCAACTAGCTTTGTTGTATACTAGTGACGATGGCAAGAGACTTGCCGAAACATGTATAGTTTTAAAACTGTGGTGGTTATTTTGTCAAACAGTTCTTAACGATTATCGGCGAGTAGACTTGCTCATACTAGGCTACTAAGATATAAAATATAAAAAGTAAAAACATAAAAAAATTCCCTGGATTTACACAACGCCAAGAAATTCGACTTTGCAAATGCCAGCCCAGAAATCATCAAACAGATATTCATTTTAAAACATGATTTTTAAAAATGCTTTTGAGGGCAGAGAGTAAATCCAACAATCACGAAAGCCGGCAATTGTGGAGTATATATCCTGTTCATCCGCAAGTTATTAAAGGGGTTTCTAAAAACAATTGTGTAACTACTTACCAGTCTAGCTCAGCACAATACTCCATAACGTCCAATAAAACTTTGGTGTGTGTTAATATAAGGTTCTGGAGACGATGCATTATTTTAGTTTCGTGATCTGCATGATGAGATAGTAGTGGTATTTTTCAAGATTTGGTACAAATTAATAATTCTTAATAAGTGTTGAAATTCACTCACCATTAATCTCGCACTGTGTATCTCCAAGCTGACGGTCAAGCTCTACAATATGTAATCCATGTTTAGTGAAATAAACATAACGTATAAACTAAGTTTGATGGACAGTGTACGCAAAGGTTTGCTTATTTCAGTTGTTAAAAATGTAAGTATAAGAGGTTGTAAAGAAAAAAAAGCAGCTGCAAAATGATTACCACAAATTAATAAAAACCTAAACAGAAAACCATGTGCTCAGTTGTCTGCACAGTCAAGTTATATGGAAAACCTTTTTGCTGCATTAAACAGGCCTCAACAATAAAAACTAAAATATCCGAAGTTCAAAGTGGACACAAGAAAAGTTAGCGGCTGTTTTTGAAAAAAAATATTCATGTGATCTTTGCTTACCTTTAGTGTTTGCACTCTTGTAATGGACCATGTTGTTACTGAGAAACTAATAATTTGTAAAATGATATACGAACACTATATCAGTACACAAAAGTTAGTTCATTTTGGTAGAAAATCGTTAGAGCAAAACAAAGTATTCACCGCAAAAACTTTCACTTAATAGACACCAAAATAAACTTGGTATAAACATGCAGCCATACCACAAACTCAAGTCCTTCAATTTCAAAGTCCTTTTCTTCTTCCATCTCAGCATTACGAGGAACAGCGAGAAGGTATCCTAACTTTGTTTTAGACATCAAAGAAAGAAGACAAAGAAAATCTTCAAAAATTTTTATATGAAGTAAAACGTTTAAATACTTTACGGTATACATCATATTCTACTTTTAAAAAGTCATATAAGGTACGTCGTTTGAGCTCGATCTTTTATTAACAAGTATAATATGGCAAAATGTCTAACTTTTGAAAGCTATAGGGAGTGCTGAATAATTTGTCATTGGTAAGTAATTCGTTATCTTAGCTGAGGAACAAATAGGATATATGTTTCCTCATCGTCGTCACCGTAAGTTCACTAGAAAACAGTTGCACCACATGCAGGCTTTATATGGACTAACGCTGCTAGGAAAAATAACAGAATATATGGTCCATTGAACCGGTTCTTATCTCCTGGGTTTCTGTAAAAGGAGTCACTGATTTTCCCTGGATGGGACACAAATCCCACGCAGGTTTACTTCAAGCAGAAGCTGGTACTCATACATTTATCAACCTCATAAGAATAGAAAGATGAGTGAGCTCTGGCGGAAAAGAAGGTCCAATGCAAAAACGTACAAACTTTGCCAGAGCCGGAGATAAAACATGGAACCTTGTGGCTGAAAGGCTTACATTGCAACTGCGCCTAATACGCCCCTGTTGATATTAAAGTATGCCAATTTGGTATGCCTAACAAAATCGAATCAAATGAACAAAATATTCTCTTATATAAATTCATTCACTTATTACGTGCACCTGTTGTAATCTAGTAAACTTTTATTACTATAGTTTTCTATCTGCGTGGCGTTATATGAAACCTGTGAAAAACTGGAGTATAGAATTTTGTCGTTTAATTAAATGATAGGCCTACCTGGGGAAGATAGATAACATTACATTCTGTAAAAGTTGAACTGAGCTTGTTGAGTTCCTCACGAGCAACTTTCGTCATCAGATCCGGTAAACCGTTGTAAGTTCTTTTCTCTGACAAGTAACAGTTTGAATAGTAATATGCTGTTTAATATTCTGCAAATGCCTTGGTTTGCACACAAATTAACAGTTTAGTTAATTTATGTAGACTTTTGTATACGAGTCTAACCTTTGAATGATATGCGTTTTAGGTACTAACTAAGAGACACTATAGAGTTAATTGGAATGTATTCGAAATAAAAAGTTCTTAATATAAAAAACTCTTTTTTTATGATTTTTTACTTTACAATATTTTTAGAATACTTGATGAATTCATGTATTAAGTGTACAGTTTGACACAAAAGTTAGACTTTTCAATAAAGTTTCAAGTTTAGACATATATAATTATCTTACTATTGTCCAAGACTGGATCCACACCAGGCTTGACAACAAATCTGTTTTGTTCCGAAGACTCTTCAAAGTCTATCTACAAAAAGAAGAGAGACATCATAACACATTCCGTTTCTCTTATAGTCTTCTGTATTAAAACTCAATTTCTGGCTGCTAGATAAGACCATACATCATCAATGCTATTCAGAAACACCTACTTACAATTTTATGGATAAGGCTGGCAACGCTGTTTAAATCCTGCGTGAACGATTCTGAAATCTGAGGAAATGTACATGATCATGATATTGTAAAAAACGCAATAGTTGCAGACTCCAAAGGGAAAACCACTTTTTACTTAATAACCAACCTTTTTCGCTATAGCAACATCCATCGGTAATGCTCGGCAAAGATCGGCGACATAAGCAGCGTTATACGCAGTCTGACGCAGATAAAACCAAACAGTAATTAGATTTCATGAACACAGTTTTCAGCGAGATGGTTTGGCGGACAATGATTTTATCCAATTAAGGTGGGTATGCACAAGGCAGAAAGCACTAGACACTCATAAAGGCTATGACGAAACAATAACAGTAAAGATATGAGGTCGTGATGAAGTGTTAGCTACAGATATAGAACAGCTGAAAACTGAACACAACAAAAAGGTAGAAATTGCAAACTGTTTTTTGTTCAAGGAGCGTAAATTTTAGACTTGAAGGCCAATACAATTTCAAAAACAGCTTCTAACTTAATAAATAAAGCATATTTACAAACGTCTGCTTCAACTGAGAACTCGAAGGAAGTACAAATCAATAAAAAGGACCGAGTAGATTGCTGCTAGAAGTTAAATTATCACTGAACTTTATACAGTGCTTTCCAATCACCAACAGATGCCTGTGTAGACGATATCCGCGTGAGTATTCTCTGAAACGTCAAAAAAGGGAAAAAGTGACAATAATTTTTTTAGTATTTGATTTAAAATTATCACTACAAAAACTGTCAAAACAACCTTTTGTTCCATTACATTTTTCAAAACCAAATGACAGATCGGAGATAAGAAGTTGTGATTAAAAAATCCAAATTTAAAACCTTTGATAACATCGTTGTTAATTTTAAGATAATTGTCTAATTAGCTAGATAAACAAGTAAAAGCTTTCTTTCAATTTTTTTTCAAACTGTATAGTCCCTCACCAAAGTTAAATTTTTTTGTATATTCTTTATCAGTTGCAACTATTAAAGCAAAGTTCTCAAAAGTTTAGATATTAAAATACTTTGTTACCTGATTTTTTCAATGACATGTCTACCTTAATGATAAAGATTTACCAATTAAAAAAACTTTAGGGATTATTAATATCTAATTATCTCAACTGTCCGACACAAAACTTTGAATGAAATCAAATGTCAAAAAAAATTGTGACACCTAATAAAAGAAAAAAGAGTATACGGTTCAGTTATTTTCCACCCTTATGCCCGATATGATACATCGGTTGAGTTCACAATGAAGTTGTATGGAAATTTAGGACTCTAATACTACTACCCGGTACAACGATCATAGCCACTCATAGAGAGAATGTGGGGCAAATCAACAAGTACTAAACATTTTGAACACTCTCTCCGACAACTTCTCAACACCAAGGAGAGATGTCTCAATCTTATAAGCTTTTTTATTACCGACTAAGACACCTTTTTTGAATAGCACTAGAACACTATGCGTGTTCGGTATAAAATCATAATACATTCTAACCTTAGATGTTGCTGACGAAGTTTGATTGGACGAAACCAATTTTGCATTTTTTTGTTTTCAGACATAGTGTGTAAAGAGCCTTAAAGTTAGAGGGCAACAAAAATTTACCAACAGTAGCTTATATAAATAAGCGACGCTATACTGTTAGTGCATCTATTCAGTGCCAAACACTGCATTCTCCCTTTATTTTTTACTAAACTTATTCGGTCCTGTTCTCATCATAAGTACATCTAAAAAGTTTGCAGTTCATAAGTTGTATTAAAAATAAGTAAACTAACCGTAATATTCTTGATGTTCTTTAAGCAATTTTGCAACGAAGTTGTGACTTCCGAATTCCTTGGATTCATAAACATTGATATTGCTTGTTGCCTTTCCTTTATTAAAGATATATCACGCGTCGGGCGCAAAAACCACATTCTATTAAGTGAAGAATAATGCCCAAATAGCAATACACCATTTGCACAGGACACTATACGTAGTTTAAATTACATCTGTAATAAAACCCCTTCCGTTGGCTTCACTATGGAAGGAAAATATCCGCTTCTGATAACTTGTCCGAAATCCTTCTAGTATCAAGTGGCGGAGACGTGAATCTTCATAAGCAAATGTGAAATTATGAGGACAATTATTTATTCGTACGATCTTCCCCCAACTACCAAAGCAAAGTGTGATATCTCAAACAAACGGGATCGTTGTATTTTTTCTCAGTGTTTATAGTTGCTTTGTAAAGAAAGATTACTAACAAAATAAAGAAAGGCTACCAACAAAATTACGAACATGTTACTGTTATCTATTTATCTCTCTGAGTAACTTTGAGATAAGTTAGTGTAGTTTGTTACAACTGTTCTTGACGAAAACCGTTATGAAGTACAAAGACAACAGTAACACGTTAGAACTAAAACACATTCAGTTCGTCATTTATTGTTGAGTACCAATCGCTTTGCATAGTGCTATAGTAACAGAGTAAGTGAGTGGACTATCATACCTTAGTAAATTGCCACCGAGAACAGATCTTGTCCGATTGATAACACCTGCAAAAGATTTTGTTTTTTCATTAGTTTTAGATTAAGCAAATGACAACATGATTAGTAAAGCAGCATTTTTTTTCTTTGCAGTTCTTTATTCATGTTAAATTATAAAGTTATCGATGATAGATTTTTTTTTTAACGGAATCTATAGTTTACTGTATATATTAAAAACGTAACTAAGCAAAAATGTGTAATTACCGTAAAGTGATAATCCTTCTTTTGCACTGCATCCTGCTTTGTATACAGAAGGGTGTGACTCCTTTTTGAAAATCTGTAAAGCGCTGCAATTGTTAAGCAAATTTGAATTAATCTCTTTTGAGAAATACATTTCTTTTAACCATATTTTTTATACAAAAACGGTGAATGGAATAAATGTTTTGTTAAACTTTATTACATTTTAAAAGTTTGGATAGCTTCCGTTCCATAAAAAATCAAACAGCAAATAAAAAATTATAACTGAGTTTGAGTCAGCCAGTCACAGAACGCAAGAATTGCAACATCTTAAAGTGAAAATTTAATAGCTACAATTAGCAAAAAACGTCTCTAGTGACGAGCTTAAACTAGTGACGACGAACGTTGCATATACATGACAATGGCATATAAATCCGCGGCAATCCGTAAAAATTTTGTGTAACAATGTATCAGGACAGGAGCACATTCTGTAACTGATTCAATGGAATTTATGTACTTACCTGTAAGTGTTACTGTCAACAATCAATAGCTCAGCCCTGCAAAACATAAACATTTTTTTGCTTTCGGAGTCCCTGATTGTAGAGTTCAATTTATCAAAGTAGAATATTTAATGAATGATACTATAAAGGTTTTTTTCATCCCTATATCATATATCCTATTATAACTATCTTGTTGTAATTTGTGATCAATTACGTTTTTGTGCTAAAATAAAACTAAGTTTTAGAAAAACAAGAAGACCAGATCAACTCAGATTATAGACTTTATATACTTGTATATAGACTATAGACTTGCATCCTGGATCCTGGAAATCCCCATCACGAGTGACGATGGGGACCTTGTCTGTTGTGTCAGCATGCTACGCTGGCGTGCGCGCTCCTCGAGAGCAGCTACTGCCACCTTTTCTCCATTGTACAGGAGGCGCCTCCACTTCTTGCGGTCAATCATTCATCTACCATTTGTAAGAGTTTAAGATCTTCTTTGGCGCAGTCTTTCCATCGCTTGTATGGTCTGCCTCGTTTCTGCTGCCGTTTTCAAGTTCGCTTAAGTGCACTTGTTTTGAAGCTCGATGGTCAGCCATGCGGCATACGTGGCCTAGCCAACGTAATCGGTTCTTCCTTATGGCCACTTCAGTAGGAACTGCCTTCGCTATCTTTTGGGTCTCAACATTGGAAATTTTGTCCTGCCATCTGATGCCTATGAGTTGACGTAGACACCTTTGCTGGAAACACTCAATCTTGCGGAGGTGTCGGACATATGTTGTCCAGGTTTCACTGCCGTTTAACAAAGTGGGTGTGATGGTTGCATGGTACACGAGAAGGTTGGTCCTCAAGGTGATGCCATTCCTGTCCCAGACCTTCAGTGATCTAAGTGTGGCGAATGCTTGGCTAGCTTTGGATACCCGTTGACAGATCTCCTTGTCGAGCTGACAGTCATCGCTCACTGTTCCGCCCAGGTAACAAAACTTCTGTGCAACAGTTAGGGGCTTGTTCTCAAGGGTCACAGGTGGAGCAACATAAAGACTTGCATATGATAGCCATAAATTGACATACACACAATTTAAGAAACTGGCTTTGTTAACACCCTCATTTACGCTACGTTATAGCGTGTGTTGTACTGTCATTTGATTTTAACAGATTAAATTTAAAAAAAACCATCGTTTATCATGTACTTACAAAGAGAATGTTTTTAGCGCTAGAACAGGGACTTTGATATCTGGATCCTCAAGCTCCATGCCAACTCTCTTCTTTTCTATGTATTTTAAGAGACCACCAGTGGCACGAACCTGAAAAATGTCTTTACTTCACCTTGATACTAATAGTTTCGAAAGAAATACAATTTTCAAAATTTTTGTTCATTTTACTTGTCGTGGTTATGATTAATCTATCTCAAAGAACGTTTTAATTTAATTGTATACCTTTAAAATATTTCAAATCTTATAAATTTACGAAAAGGTATTTATCAACATCATCATAATCGTTATTATCATTGGTATTGCGTTGATTCCCACTAATCTCAACACTTTGGACCGTTTATATGGACCGAAATTATAGGGCCCTAAATCTGGTACATAAATATTTCCTTTTGTTGTAAAATGCAAGTTGATGCATATTTTTATAGTACACAATATTCTCACATTCGACGAAACATACAGAAAATTACAGCCTTACTTGACTTACCATATTAACGTTTTCAAACGGTATAAGTGAATTCATATAAAAAGTTCTTTCTTCATCCGTCAGGTGATCCGGCATTTCTGGCAGGCCGTTCAAACAAATGATTCTTCGCTTGCAGACTTCAAATGCTTAAAGTCAAAAATTAATTTTGTGATGTAGGGAACATTTTGAACAATGCAAAAAATTTTGACTATCCAAAATGTCAATGGTAATCTGTCGCTGCGTAACTTAATAATTTATCGTATAAAAAATTGAAATTTCAGACAAAACTAATTTTAAGAACACTGTCAACTCGTATTCACAAACTTTGGGTTGTCAAAGTAAGTCAGATTTTTAATGTCATGGAAATTCTTCAGAGCACAGCTGTGCTCGACAAATGCTATAATTCACGCTGTAATAAGAGTGTGTCTATGTTCCTATTGTTGTTGAAAAACTGCTTAGAATGTGGAATCACTAAAGACCTCAAAATAGTATCAACTCTGCAATTAACGTCACATATAGACGGAAAAATAAAAAAACAAATTTGTAACTTAGTGCAATGTTTTGGTTTCCTAAACCTTTCAGTCGGGGGACAATAAAATTCTTTCAAAACGTTTCAGCAGAAAAGTAATCCCAAATTAAAGTTTTATTTTTTTATTAAAAAAGTTCCTTGAATGTTGAATTGACAAACAATTACTATATACTACTATATTACTTGGTCCTTAGCCTGGCAATGTTTGGTGCTGAAGCTTACCAAAATCAATGCTTGGTAACGCGTCCAGTTCCATATTACTACTTGCATGGTCTTCGTCGTTTTCGTCTTTAAAATATAAATAATACAGTAAGTTCATATTATTATGGTAAGGGTATAACTTTTAAGGTGGAAATAGAATCATATTATTCTATGATTATCGATGAAACATCTTTGTATCTGAAAAAAATGAAATATTTATATGCTCGACAAGAATATGTATAACACCTTCACGTCGCCTTATTCATTCGTCGATAATTATTACTAAACAGAATATTGCTAATGCATTGTGATATGAATTTTACTGCGGTTATTTAGCAACGACGTTGTAACGAGCTTCAGTTCGCGGTTTATGTACGCAATTTAATTTCAGGTTTCTGTTTTGAATTATTTAAATTGCGTACATCAACAGGAAGATTGTCAACCTCGTACTCAGGGTCCTTTCCTCAGACTAAGAAAGTTTTTTATCTCGCCTGAGGAAAAGGCCCTGAGTAAGAGGTTGGATGATTGTCAGAACGTCGTTCATATGAATTATATTGTTTTGTGTCGTCCACTAGGCTCACTTGAGAATGAGATTTTCAACATGTAAAACCGTCTATGTAAGCTGAATTAAATTTTCCAAATCATCCATTTCTTCATAAAAAAACAGTACAGTTATTTTCAAATGCTTTTAGTACATATATAACATCAGAGAGATATAATTTCGGTATATACTACAACTGATGCACGACAAGCAGACACACTTTAAAACTACCTTCTCCTTTTAGTGCTTTAAAAAACCTTTCATCCTGCTTGGAACTTGTTATGATAATGTCAGGCTGAACTTGCTCTTTAACTGAAATTGGCAGAACAAACATTAGCTTTTCTTTTAATTATGTTTAATTTCTTTATTCTTTGTTTATTTGATTATATGACTCATATATGTTTTGTCAGGGTATCTGTAAAAGCCTTTTTTGTAATTATGCGTTTTATAAAACGTCATCTGCGAGAAAAGTATGGGTGACCAAGTCGGTTTTAACAACAAGCACTCATATTACTACTAGTACAACTATTAAAATACCGCCGAGTTCAGTATTAGTGCTGCTATCAACGTCATTTTTACTATCATCTTTATTATTGCTGTCACTTTCATTATAAATGATTTCTCATGTACTACCCTTCTCACTAGTCATTTTGTTACTATTACTAACATGGTATTAGTATCGACTGCCACTGTTAATGTTACTAATACTGTTACCGTTTATGTTACTCTCACTACCACTATCCTACTACTACTGATTTTGAAAACTATTCCATTATGTTAGCTAACTGAGGGAATTGTGTTTGTACTTGCTAAAAGGCTTTTCAGAGGACTTTTTCTTGAGATCAGTTGCCAAATTAAAAAGTCGATTATCAATTGAAATAGAATGATTATAAAAGTTCAGAAAGCTTTATTCTACCATGGAAATAACAGGCCCGCGTACGCAGGAATTTTGCTGGGGGGGGGTGCGAACAAAATGTTTTGGGACATAAACACCCCCCCCCCCAACAATTTGATACTTTCCTCTCAAAAGGACTTGGAAAAGTAAGAGCAAAAAGTTCTTTGTGCTGGACATGTTGTTTTCATAAGCAAATATGTTTCATCGTTATCTCAAGGGTTAATGAAAATGTGAGCTCATGGCGGAATCTAGAAC
>JAOEHV020000419.1:106-19420 GCA_025447995.2 Isaurus tuberculatus | reverse complement strand
CGAATTATGCGATCGGATGCGATTATTGATCAATTATGCGGGATCGCACCATCGCACAATATCAGAAGCCCTGTATATATGTATATTATTGTACTGCTACAGTCTCTATAAACTCACTGTGAAGGATTTTACATCAAGCTTATAGGAGTGTTAACAGTTGTATGATCAGGGCAATGTGCTGAGGGTTAAACTTGCAGAAAGGGTGTCAAGTGCTGATCTTTAGCAAACTGGGATTGACGTTTATCTGGAGGAGTTTGTTAAAAAGGGATGGTTAAGTTGGTATGGTCATTCTCTTTGCGGGATATGGTTAACCTTGTCAGGCAAGCTCCTAATGTAGAAGTTAATAAGTACAGAGGTATGGGGTGTATCACAGATGCAGTGCATATATAGAGGAGGATAATTATGGTAAAGAAGGGTATAGTTAGTGGTGGTGCTTTGCAGGAGCCTAAATGTCCACTTACAACAGTAACCCAAACTAATCAACATCCTTACTGAATAAAGCAAGAATGCTAATTACTGGCAACTATGAGTCAAACTGACTTCCCTCCAAAAAATCCTTAAATTCAGATACTACTTATGTAGAGTATGTTGTACATTAAACCTTCTATCACTACAGGAACAATCCAGTTTGGGAGGCATTGGTGGAGGAGCACCAAACAGAACAGAGTCTGGGAAATTGCAGGTCAAGCGACGTAGAGATCCATCTTTGCTCTTTCAACCTCATTTGCAAGACACAACTGTAAACCGGAATCTGGTAAAGTAACATTTTTTTATCTAATCTACAATTTTATGTAATCTAAATTACCACTAAAATTCATTTTAAAACCTCTCCTTTGCACAAATATTTTTTTAAATTATATATAGTTTTTTTCCAACAAGCCAAGGGTTAAATTAAATGGCCTTATTTGATCAATCTTTTTGAATTGCTGC
This sequence comes from Isaurus tuberculatus, assembly GCA_025447995.2. Taxonomy (NCBI): domain Eukaryota; kingdom Metazoa; phylum Cnidaria; class Anthozoa; order Zoantharia; family Zoanthidae; genus Isaurus; species Isaurus tuberculatus. Next base: position 18,490 of record JAOEHV020000419.1, on the reverse strand, counting down.
AGAGTGAGGAAAGCGAGTGAGCAACAATTCATTATAAGGATATATAAAAAAATTTACACAAAATCTCCATTTCGTCAGTTTCTAGCCTGCGAGTGACAGCAAGCAAACTTTCTGTTTGTGAGGAAAGCAGGCCAGGGAAGGGGCAGGTGGAGAGGCAGGGGATGCACAAACAGAGAGCTTGCATGCAGGTTAATGGGTTTTGTTCCCTTTAACCTTTAAGGCTGCTGGTGACATAGGTCTGAGCTAAATTACACAGCTCATGAACGCTATTATCACTGAAGAACACATTCCGGAGGACTGGAACATAAGCTACAAAGTTAACTTGTATAAAGAAAAAAGAGACGCACTGAAGAGGGGGAACTACTGGGGCCTTAAACTACTCGATCGGGTCATGAAAGTACTAGAGAGGATTGCGGAGAAGTGTATCAGGAGCATGGTCAACATCGATGAAATATAGTTCGGCTTCATGCCTGGAAGAGGCACCATAGATGCTATTTTCATCCTGCAACGTCTACAGGAGAAATACCTGACCAAGAATCGTCACCTCTACCTGGCATTCATTGAACTGGAGAAGGCCTTTGATAGAGTCCCGCGTGCTGTCCTCTGGTGGGCCATGAGGAAACTAGGTGTTGAGGAGTGGCTGGTGAGGGTGGTGCAACTCATGTACCAGAATGCTTGCAGCAAGGGCAGAGTTGGAAGCACATACAGTGCTCCCTTCAGTGTCAAGGTCGGTGTCCATCAAGGAAGTGTTTCAAGCCCTCTACTCTTCATCATAGTACTTGAGGCACTATCCAAGGTGTTCCGCACAGGATGTCCATGGGAGACGTTCTACGCTGATGACCTGGTCATCATCTCTGACACCATAGAAGATCTAACTGCCAGAGTATCAACTTGGAAGAGCCATATGGAGAGCAAGGGCCTCCGAGTGAACATGAAGAAAACCAAGGTGATGTGCTGTGGTAAGGACCAGGATGTCCTAAAGGACGCTGGAAAGTTCCCATGTGGTGTCTGTAGACGTGGCATGGGGAGCAACTCCATCTTCTGCTGTGGTTGCTCTCAATGGATCCATAAGGCCTGTAGCGGAATCAAGGGAATGCTGACAGAAGACCACAGCTCTTGAAATCTTCGAAACGTGCCTAGGCCAGACATTTTTTGTTAACTGTTTTATGGATCTGCCGACGTGATTTTTGCCAAAAAAAAATCGATTTTCATCACTTTTTATTTCTCCCGACAGACTCCCTGCGTGATCTATTGCTGTTAGAATAGTAAATTGCAAAGTGAAAATCGAATCTTAGCCAGTTTACAGTGACTGTGGTGGTCTAGAGATCTACCATGGTCCAGAAATTGATGAACTAAGGAAGCAGTATGGAACTGCCAGGCCAGTTTGCAAGAGTTGTTTATACAAGGGAAAAAGCGATTGATAATGCAGAACAGCTTGAAAGTGGGCAAGAAGAGGAAGGTAGCAAGATAAGCTAGTGCAGGACAGAAGTTTGAAAATAGTCTTCCCTCCTTGACTGTAAGCAAAGAACAGTCTAGCTGTGAATGCTAATTAATAATATAAATTTTGTTTGAAATCATTATTTAAGAATTTAGAGTGTGAAAATATGACATCCTGCTGGGTTTTGTAATAGATTTTCAATAAATTAAGTGATTTCTCAAATTCCTTTGTCTCCTGTGTCTATTTTTATTTTTATTCTGTTCCCGGACTTGCTTTCTCCAGCGAGAAAATCCTTAAAGAATTAATAAAAAATGTCTGGCCCTATATACTTGTAAATGTGTTTTAATTCTTGTTAATTAAAACTATTTGGTAATTTTGTTAACTAGTTTTGACTCGAACAATACTCAAATTTGCAGTAAATTTTTCTTTAGTTGCCAGGAATATGAGTTTTGTTAAAATCTTGGTTGTGCTTTTTTGATTTTTAGCGATATGCTGGAAGAGGAGACGCATCAGCATACAAGCAAGAGCTTGGTATGTACCAAACATTTTTTGTTTTTGTTTTAAATTTTTTTTTTTCATTTTTCTCATCCTAAAAATGTTCCTCTGTCAGATAAAATTGTTGAAGAGTCAAAGGCACAGAAGGAAATGCAGAGAAGGCAGAGTTTTGAGGAAGAATGCAGACATGTAAGTTGCCCAATTAGTTTGGAATCAGGAATCTAAGGCACTGGAATCCAGATCAATGAGCTGGGCTCAGCAAGCTGGGAGATGTCTAAGACTCCATTACTGTACATAGTATGATGTAAGAATCTGTTTACAAGTAAATGTCAAGAGAATTGGTCTCTCTGGTGTTGTAACATGGCGAAGGGTTCGTAAAAGGGAAGGCACATACATGAATCCTCAGGCTAATGTTTTGAATACTGAGTTATTATGAGAAGTGTTTTCTGTGGATATCGAATGGAAATTAAACAAGGTGGGGTCAGTGCTTTTGGGTCTAAAAATCGGAAGTGCTGTGAGAATTTGATTCTTAAATGAATGTGGAAACGTTTTGTTTTTATTATTAATTAAAGAACATCCAGTTTCCATTTCTTTCTCCAAAATTTTTAAAAAATATTATAGTATTTGCGACTTGTGTTAAAGTTCCTGTTATCATGGAACCTTATTTGCTTTTGTTCTAGAAGCATATTTTAATTATACTTTCATCAAGAATTTACAATTTATTACATTTTTTACATTCCAAACAGATTGACTATAATCCTTTTGGTAAGCAAGGTGCTGGGGCCCCCATTGTTGATGCAAGAGGTAAGAAAAAACAATTTAAAATGAAACACCTCAAAGTTGTTTTGACGTCAAGTGACGTCCGGTCATTGCAATACTTTCGGAAGTTGAACCCGAATAAGAGAAGCGACTGAAAAATTGTAAGATATACGGAATATTGAGATAAAAGTTGTAAGTACTACATAATTTTATGTTTCCAAAAAGAGTGCAAAGTATTGAGTTTGGAACGAGAAAAATACTGCTCGAACAATCTAGCAGAACGTGTGCCTTTGCTCCGTTATTCTTCTTTAGTCTCGATTTCATACAAGCACCCTGTAGTTAAACTGCAGGCAGGCGGCGGGGTTGGCATATTCCAGCGCAAAGTCTCAGGTTTAATAGCCGGCTCTACCGAAACTTGAACATTTGTGTGACCTTTTTCGCCAAAGCTTATTCAGCTTTCCATCCTTACGAGGTCGGTAAATGAGTACCAGCTTCGGATGCGAGCTAACCTGCGATGGATTAGTGTCCCGTCCAGGGGGAGTCAAGGACTCTCATCCAATTAACACTACGGAAACTGGAGCTAAGCGCCGGCCTAATGGGCCATTAGGCTCGGAAAAAGGATTTAGCTAGTGGATAAAACAGTGGCAATATTTGATTCGACATAGCAAAGGTATACATGATTTCCACAGTTGCAAGCAATGGTTGTTGTGTGTGTTACATTTGATTTCTGTTGTAATGAACAGTCGCCGTAGATCTACGCAAAATTAAAATTTCTCTCTGTGATTTCTGCAGTCCGTGAGGACAGGTACCTTCTGATTAAGTAGCAGATCATCATAGACTCTTGCAGATCCTTACAGATCATATAGATACCAGGTCTTTGATTAATAGATAAAATATGAGCGGCACGTGTTAGTGGCACATGTTCAATCCAGTCTATTTCGTTTTGGATTACAAAACTTTTTCCGTTTTGTTTTTTTGCAGGTAACGTGAAGGCTGCACATCCACTGACCCTGTCATCAGATCATGTTGAACTTCGTGGTGTTGAGGGAAGGCATGATCATGCTTACAACACGAAACCCACTCAAGGTCAAATTCTTTAATCAGGGCTCTTTCGGGTTTTAGAAAGTCTTGGAACGTTTTGGAAAAAATTAGTCTCGATTGCAGGGCTATGGAATATTTTTGGAGTTTTGTACTTTGCCTAAACTCAGCTTTTCCTTGTGTAACGCTGGATCACAAAAACGTACTTTTTATACGAAATAGTTGATACATAGTGTACGATAAAACGAGCAAAACTTTACTTTCAAAATATCGTTCTCTTTAACACGTCGGATAACGTTTAAAACAAATCGTATCTTTTTTTGCGGAAATTGAGCCCAAAAGCTTTCAAAGATTTGGAAACGTATCGAAAATTTGAACACAAGATCTTTTACGAACGCTGTTTAATAATTACGACAGTTAGTTATTTTCTTGACTGGTTTAAAAGTGTAGCGAATTTAGAAGCTTAGTTTGTTTCAGTAAAACTAAAACTAAACCAGATAAGTTTTTGTGTCGCTTATTTTGCATAAACATTTATATCAAAACGTCGTTTTAATCTAGATACACTTTTTTAAAAAAAAACTAATTTTATAAGATCACCAAGGGTGGGGTAGGAAATGTCAAGAATAGACTAAGAAAAATCCCAGGCTAAAAATTTTGGCCAGGCAAGTTCTAGTAAGGGAATAAAACAGCCTCGCGCGTGTTTCTAAACAAAAATAGAAAACGCTGTGACATAGGAGACAAGCGAGGCTGTTTTATTCCTTTTAAAAATAATTTCTAAATTTTGCGTGATGTGACGTCATACCGTGATTTCTATTCAGTTATATAAAACGGGACTATAACCAATCAGAGCGCGCGTTATTTCGGGCTTATTTTCTAATATTTTACATTTTTATTGCATGGTTACGCTCCAAAAATTAGCCTACTTCAAACTAAATTTGCACTCTCGTGTGCCAAAAAACGCTCCTCGCTTGTTATTTATTGCAATTTTTCCTACCCCAACGCATCCATGCAGAATTCTGAATTGACAATGTGTCCATCATTCCTTGAAACTTTAATTTTATTCGTGTAGCCATCTTTCTTGTTTTGCCGAGAACTATGTGCTCGAATTTTCAGCCTCACATGAAACGGTTACGAAATATATACTTGGTTTTCAGCTTGATTCAAACTGGATATTAACACAAACCCGGTGTATTGTAACTGAAAGACTAATAAAACTAAAGTTTTATAGTTTTTCTAAACCTCCATTAATTAAAATCCCTCTCTTGCCTATTTTATTCCGAGAAATCCAAATCTCCAAACTGTTTGGAACCTATATACTGTAGTATCTGTAGGGCTTGAAACCTGACTGAATTTGCTTCAGGTTTTGCTTTTGGAGTTGTTTGCCCAAAACTTTAAGATCACTTTCATGTTGTTGCAGTTTTAATCGTTTTTGTACTTTAATACAAAATATTAAAGCTTTGTTTATGTTTTAATTTCAGTTAATGAGAGAGAGCAGGTAAGTCATTTCTCTTACTGTTGACATTGGATGACCTTGCCGTCATTGAATTTTATGTTGTTATTGCTTTTTCCACCTTGTAACCATTTTATCTATTAGAGTGGTGCATCGTTATAAGTTGCACCACTTACATATAAGAGAATTTCGTTATCGCTAACCGCCGCTTGGTTAGCCAAGTTGGTAAGGTACCTAACCCAACGGGTGGCTCGGGTTCGATTCCCGGCCGGACCAACACTCAGGGTCTTAAACTAATTCAGGATAAGGTTCTGTCTTTGTTCTAACATCTGCAAATGGTTAGACTTTCGCGTCTTCTCAGATAACGATGTTAAACCGTAGGTCCAGTCTCCCGACACTCAATTGGAGGACTTAAAAAACCCCGCCCACTAACTTGTCGAACAGAGCAGGATATTAATCTTGGTGTTGTGGTCTGTCAGTTTCATTGAGGGCATTTCTTAATGTTTGAAATATATGTGAGCTGCCGTAACGGAGAATCTATTCCAATGTATCTCAGAATACTCGTAGTTATTATTATGTAATATCTTAGAAAACACTGCGATTTTTTAGCGGTCATCCCGTTAAAATATGCATTTTTTAACTTAAGCTAGATTGGTTGTGGCTGTCGTTTGAATTTTTGTATTTAATTTGTTTTTTTCTTCTTTTCATATTCCTGAACATGCAGTTTACATCATTGAGGTCCTACGAAGACGTAAGTATCTTTACTTCTATCACGTCCTATCTATAACATCGACAAAACATTTATGGTTTGCTCAGTTTAAGGTCATCAGATTTTTTCTTGGCTATCTCTTTGTTTATTAGGGGGCTTTTAAACGAGTTCTTTGATTGGTGGAAAGATTGGTGGCAGCTTTATCTTGAACATTTTAAAACGTTATTGGTGCCATATTTCCTGTGGTAGATGTTACGGGGTCGATAAAACACAATAAATCCTCCTTTTTGAGTTTTAGCTCTTCTTTAATCTCTTCACGTTAACAGTTACACTTCCAACTCCAATCTAGTCATCTCTATCTCTCAAAACTATCATATATCATAGTGACCTATTGTTATCACCTGTCATTGCCTACTCACGTCAGAATAGTGTCCTGTTACACTATTTCACATAGACACTCACTAATGTTCCTCTGAGTTAAAGATTTCAACTTTGGCCTGGTCAGCTCGAAGATGCTTTTAGCGTTATAAACACTCACTTTTCTCTCTATTCTTTTCTTTTGTTATTAACCCTTTCAGCCCAAGCCAATTTATCAGCATCTATGTTCTCCTTACAATATCAATACAAAGTCAATTGTTTTGTTAGGAGAAATAAGGAGCTGATCGCACACAACAGTCTCTCCAAGATGAATTACATATTTATCCCAACTTGTTTAGAAGGAAAGTATGGAGCCAGGTTAAGAGAACTTAGCAACACATCACATGTCGTGTTTGGGGTTGAAAGGGTTAATTAATACTGTTATTAATGTTACTTTAAAATCTAATTGTCTCAAGATATGCCTTAGTGAACCTTCGCGGAGTTTTGTTTTCAACTGATTTAGATGTAAACTGAAAATTTGCTTACACGAAATTAGATTAAAATATTGAGACTGTACTGCAAAGACGGAATACGAAATACCGTGCTACGTACGATCTGTGAAGATCTATCAGTAAAATGTAAAAATACAAAACAATTGATTGAGTGACTGATACACTACGTAAAAAAAAGAAGTTTGTCAGTGAACCAACATGATTAGGAGCTCGGAATTAGCTAGAATTTGAAACCGCTAGCAGCTGTTTCCTCCTTCTTGCTACACCGTACTGACGAGTCCCCAAAAGGACGAAAACCTGTTTACGGTTGCAAATTCTGGTTTATTCCGAGCTCCTAATCATGTTGGTTTACTGACAAGCTTCTCTTTACGTATTATATTAATCATTCAATCACTTGTTTTGTATTTCTACAAAAATAGGGTTGTTATTGTACGGCTTTTGTATTCACGCGAAAATGCTTCAGTTAAGACCTCTTTTCCTTATGATTTGTAATCCCACTCATACTTTACGCCACCTTATTGGTTCTTTGAAAAAAATATTAACCAATAACTTTTTTCTGGTGTGATTGTCTGAAGTTTTCATCTTGCTGAGATTGTGTTTTGACTACTGCGCATGCTCTTAATTGACCAGTCAAACATTAACAAAGGAATCAACAAATATGAATCCTCACCCAAACCCTAACTTAAACTCTGAGGGATGAAAACCTTCTAACCCAAAAGCTAGTCAATTTAGAGCATGCGCAATGTCTAGTTTCGTCTCTATACAAATAACTTTTCGTAACTTTTAAGACCTTATAGGGTTTCTATTACAATAACGTTATCCTTAATCTAAACAGGAAAAGGACTATGCACCGTGGGGTAAAGGGTTTGGAAATCCAGTTAGAGACCCAACTGGGCGGATTGTAAAACAAGCTTCAAACAAAACAGATAGTGAAGAACAGGTGAGTTTGCTTCTTTGATAAATTTCAAACGTTAGTTGTTTATTATTTTGCGCCACATTGATAGAGAACATATTTCTTGTTTGCGAGTGATGTAAGTTAGCTTACTTTTTTTCCGAGTCTGGCCTTAACTCTGGTTTCTGTAGTGATAACCGGATAAGAGTCCTTGACTCCCCCTGGCTGGGACACTAATCCATTGAAGGTTGGCTCGCAGCCGAAGCTGATACTCATTTACCGACTTCAGTAAGGATGGAAAGCTGAGTAAGCTTTGTCTCATAATTGTTGTGTAGTAACCGCGCGTTCTTAGTGTGGTTCTAATTTTAATCAAAGCATTGATTGTTTTGAGAAACATAAACTGTTCAGTGAAAAAAAAACAGTTCTTTCTTGTTGTGCTGTAATTTATTACTTATTTTTTATACCTGTTTTTAATTTGCACGACTAAAATAAGCTATGACATACTGTAATATGCAATAAGTTATACTACACTACATTACACCACACTATTTACTATACTAGCGTTAGCTGGAAATTAGGGGAGTGCGTTCGATGGGATAACTGTGATTTAGAGTGCTGTTTTGACCACATGTCATGGTCAGTTGGTTCAATGGCCACCCAGTCAAATAACTGAGGCGTACAATGAATTTTCTGTCAATGTTCGATCTCCCGAGGCAGTGTATCGGTTGACTTTTACTGTTCTACGTGCTGAAAGAAACTGAATTCAGTGTTGTGGGAAGCGGCTTCGGCAGCGAGTCTAACGCGAAACGCAACATTTTTTCATGCAAATTACATCATGGAACAACTTTCAGATTTTGTGATAAGTATCTCCACTTGTATTTTTTTGCAATTTTTTTAAATTTATTAATACAGTTTCACTTACCTTCTAAAACAAGCGAGGAAAACAATAAATTAACGCCAAAGAATGTCGCTAAAACAATCGAAGCAAAAATCGAAGCACATGTTTTTTACCATGACACTCACGGTCGCGCATGAAGTCGAGGCATTTGTGATAGTCAGCCAGCCAGATAAAAATCTCTTAAAAACGGATGGCATCAAGTTTGTGCCCGCGGGCAACGGCACGATTAGTGTGCGTTTTCCTTCGTCGAACGCAAAAATACTATACTATACTATACTCATACTATACTATACTATACTATACTACACTACACTACGCTACGCTACGCAACGCTACACTATACTATACTATACTATACTATACTATACTATACTATACTATACTATACTATACTATACTATACTATACTATACTATATTATACTATACTACACACATGGTAATCCTTAAGATAAGACCAGACTATGAGATGCTTAATTTGAAAATTCCAAATTGTTTAATATCTTATTAGGGTGCAATCGGAATTCCGGTCGGCAGACCAGGTGCTGGAGCTCCGATGATTGATGCAAAGGGAAAGGTTGTGACCAAAAAAAATCAAACTCTCGTCAAGGATACTCAGGGAAGTAAGTATTTGATCAACTATAGGTTGAAATAGGGCGTCAGGTCGGGCTAGTGGTTATCGCTCATGCCTCCCACCACTTCCGGGATTCGCATGTGGGCTGAGATTTGTCGATCTCAATCTGACTCCGAGGGTTTTTCTACGGGTACTCCGGTTTTCCTCCCTCAGCAAATGTTGACTCCCAGCTTATTCTATCCGATTGTGGTGCTGTGCTTCGAGGTCGTAGATGGGCCATTAAACGGCTGCCATTGTGTATGTTTCTGTAGCCCTAAATTGGCTGTGAGTAACGAGTGCGCCGTTAAGATGCTTGCGGTCCAACCTCGTTGAGCCGCGTCCTCGTAATTCAGTCCTTGACTGCAAGGAGGGCGATTAGCAAGGCTGATTGATTGATTGATTGATTGATTTATGGTACAGTATAAGTAGAATAGGACGTTGCTCTGACGAAGGGCTGATGTTCGAAACGTCTGGTGATGATAAAGCACTTCAATCTAGAGTTGACTAAACCACGTGTTTTTTCTACGTAACGACGCTCTTCAATAGTTTTTTAAACAAACTATTCAACAAGTATTAACGTTTACCCTGACATACTTTTTTTTTCCTTGTTGCTAGTTTGATTATCTTCTTTTTATCCCATGCCTTATAAAATACAACCAACCAGAGGCCTGGAAAGCCGTTGCATATTCTGCGGTATCCAACGGGTAGTATTCCACCCGGCTTTCCCGCCATTACTTGCGAGCGACCATCGAAATGGCGCCAAAGTGTGTGTACGTTTCTTGTACAATTTCTACGGAATACTCATTGAAAACGTGTAGGAAAAATGCTTCGACTAAACGTTCGATAGTCCTTATGGTCCGAAATGAGTCTCCATATATATGAATGATAAAAAAATGTTTATAATGATTTCAATTTAGATTCATCAGTGCTCGCCAGAGCTTAAAACGTCAGCACAAACTGCGGTTTTAGTTCTTCGTTCTCCATGCGGGGTACAAATTAGTTAGTTGTATTTTTTAAGGCATTGGATAAATTAGTTATGCCTTAAGGCTTGTGTGTATACGGAAAATACAAGTGACGCGTGGCATATTCCACGGTATCCCACTCGAAACCATTGCATAACTACTATGTATTGTCTATTGTCTTGATAACTTACTGAATATTTCGTCCTTGCTTGCAAGTTTACAGAACTTGATTCTGATGTAATGGCATTGTCAAGTCGTGTGCAGTTTATGCCAAAATTGTTGACATTTTGTTTTTAGTGGTTAGTTTGTTTAGCTACTATGCCGTATTCCTTTATACAGTATATGATTGTGTGACGTTTTTGCTTCTCGATTTCATCGGTGTTTGTTACCATTTAACCAGAATACATTGCGTTGTAACCAGAATGCATTGCCTTGTATCCAGATTGCATTGCGCGGCCTGGTTTAGCCTCGTTTTGATTGAAAGACATAAATAACGCGATTCAATAACTTTGTGAAAATTAGGTTTACCCTCTCATCCTTATCATTTTATTTTTAACGTTTAAAACTTCGTTTTATTATATCCATACAAGCAAGCAAAAAATCCACAGCAATCTCGTAGGTTTTGGCTGTATTAGTTTAGTATCTAATATACTGAATAATGAATCAAGGGCTGCAGGTATTTTTTTCCTCTTGAGAACATAATTTATGTGTTCAACTCAAACACAATCTTTATCAGACAAAACAAAATTTTAGGTGGACATCTGCAAAAAAGATTAATCATATTTTTCTATCGTTGGTGTTTGACTTGAGATCGTTTTAACCCAAATTGAGACGTCAAAGGTAGGTTTTTATTTCGCCGTAACATTAAAACTGTCCTGACAAAATGACGGAACACAATTTTGATCGGCCAATGTCTGATGAGCAGCTGTTACTTTCAGCCCTGGATTTAACGTGATGCTCTGCGGCCTTTTTAACTTTGAAAGAAAGGCAGAGTCGCAGCAGTTCCATAAACGCAACTCAAATCAAACTAACATTGGTCACTGACATGCTTCCCACTATTTAATGAAGTCTTTTCACCGTTCTTGATTAATGACCGTGTGCGTTTTCACTAGGAAAATTATTGTTGAATGATAATTTATTTAATATTCAGATCCTTTCTCGCGAGAGTTCAGCCCGAAAGACGATGAGGGCTACAATCCATGGGGTAAACCCGGGAATGGCAACCGAATCACAAACGAAAAGGGCAAAGTGATTACACAGACTGCAGGAAAAGTTAAACGAGACACAATGGTAAGGACAGCAGTAGACTAATCATTTCGGCCCTCATTATGGAACATGTTTCAGAATGTCTGAACTTGTATTTTGAGTTCAAACGTTATTATGCTCGACTGATCCAGAAATGGCTTGTGTAAAGATCCATAGATTGAAATCAAAAGCATTTTATCGTAAGTAGTTTCTGATGAAAAACTTTAAAAACGTTATCTAAAAAATTTACCAAGAAGAAGCGTATCGCAATGTTTGCACCATTTCATTAAAATCAAGTCATTCAAAAAACAATTAACAAAAACAAATGTTTAAAACTGGTACAGTTGAAGTCTTTAAATTACTGTTATTATCATCGATTTCATCTTCCGTCATTTATTGTGCTGTTTATATATTTTTTTATATTTTATATGCGTTTTATTTGTTTCCTACATTTATAACTCTTATTTATATATGATTCAAATATTTAGTATAAATCCACTAACATCCACTAATTATCAGGAATCCTGAATTTGCATGATTGGCTCGTGTACTTACTACTTATCTAGCGAATAGTGAAAAAGCCGGCGTTTTTCACACTCAAAAAACAATGGCAGCTGAATTTACAGTTTTTCAGAGAAAGAAATGGAAAAATTGATAAACGATGCGAGCCCCGTCAAAACCAAATCAACAACAAAATGCGGGATGAAGATGTTAAGTAAAGCCTACGATACACTAGGAAAAGTTTCAGCAACAAGTTTTCTAAACTTTTTTTCGAAAATAAATTCGCATGACATATTAGCATTTCTTTTTTGCGAAAAGCTAGAAGGCATAAGCGCGCTAAGTCGAGCGGAGGGCGTTGTGTGGCTGTTGCATGATTGGCTAATGACCTTTTGTTTCGGAAACTTTTTAAGAATATAGAACATAACCTATCACCGGAATTGTATTTCGGAAACAAAGTTTCGTGAACATGTCATGACACATGGCATAAATATTTCGGAAACCTTGTTTCTCCAACAAAATTTCCGAAATATAACCCCTGGTGTATCGCGGGCTTAATGAAAATAATTCGTATGATATGGTGTTGTATGAATTGGAGTTCCAAAAAAAAAAATGGACCACCTAGGTTAGCACGGCTATTTGCCGGCTAGGTAAATGAATGCAAGTTTAAATATAGCTGAAAATATCAAATAAAGTTGAATTGAAACTCCCAATGAAATGGAAACACATCACCGACGGATACTATACGTTTATTTTCCGGAAAAAAAACATGCATGAAAAATGACGTTAACATTGATGGAAAAGTCTTCGTTTAATTATAGTGTTTGTCAAAATTAGTCAAACATTTTTTCTTGTCACGATATTTTTGAAACACATGAACAAACGACATCTGCAAATATTTTTAGGTGTATTCATACGTATGTATGAAGTTATGTAATAATGGATTGTGTGAGAACACATTCTTTACGATAAAATTCGTTTCTTTGTTTTATTTTCCAGGGGTCCTCTCCAACAAGCAGAAACAAAGCTGTAGCAAGAGAAGAAATGCGGAATGAGTTGTGTATGTACTTACCTTATTATTTCTAAGCAAAACGGTCGCCAGATTGGTGCAGTTGCTAAATTTTCCTTTTAACCACATTGGCCTAGTTTTAGTCCCTAGCTTGTTTTACTTTCCTAGTACCAGTTTCTCATGAAGCTAACTCGCGATTGATTAGTGTCCAGTCCAGTGGAAAAGGAAAAGACTCTCAACCGTTTAGAAACCTGAGATAAGCACCGGCTACAATGAAAAGCTGTGTTTCTCAAGCTTCGCAGTTATGGAATGGTTTTAAGAGATTCTTTGGTCTTTGCATTGATGCTTCTTTTTGTTGCAAAATTAATATCAAACTATCTTTTGCTCTTTTTGGTATCTTGAAATTGGATTCAATTGTGAAAGAAACGTTGACTCAGCGTGGTAAAACTGTGGGGTTCAGTTTGTCAGCGGTAGATCTAACTATTGTTCTGCACTAACGCCATAATGCAAGATGGCGGCCTCCTGAGTTAAATGCAAAAGCTTGTTGCCTGAGCATTGCTTTCTCGTCCGGGGTTTATTTAAGTTCCCTAGTGTCGATTTGTTGTGTGTTGTTGTAAAACAGGGCGGAATGCTGATAGTAAAAAGCTGGTTCATTTATTATTTTTATTAATACCAATGAAAACTTTCACCTTCTTTAGTATACTTGGCAGAGGAAGCAAAAGATAGAAAACGTCGAGAGCGTGAAGATATATTCCAAGTAAGTTGTCACAGTGGTTTTAACCGCTCCTGTTACTAGCTATCTTTACTAAAATTTACGCTTATTTGTCTTTTTAGGGTCACTAAGAGAGTTTCTAGTCTGACGTCATAGCAGCCATGCTCATGTACTATCAGCATGTTTGCTATATTTATTGTCGTTTGTGTCGCTTGAAATGTGTACATACGCTTTATTATTAGTGTATAAGTATTGCCAACAATTAGTATAAGTATTTACAATAGTATTAATATTGATATTAGTATTTTTATGTTATAAGTCGGTTAGGGTCACTATTGCTATTTTTTGTGGCATGGTTCAAAATTAACCAGCGCTACGGGGCTTTTTACTCCAAGCTCAGCATCAGTTGTTCTAAGCGATAAAGAAAATAAAGAATAACCACAACCACGGCATAAAAGGTTTCATTCTCATATTTTTTGGGAATGTGGAACAATTCAAAATAACATTTCATCAAGTATTTAGTGAAGATAGCATTGAGATCACAGCTTACAGTTTGCCGCTAGACCATTAAAAATAAGGCGGCTTGGTTGGCGCAGTTGGTAAGATTTCTGCCTTCCAAACACAAGGTCCCAGTTCCGATACCCGGCTCTGCTGGAAGTTGAACATTCGTGTGACCTTCGTTTTCGCAAAGCAGATTTAGCTTTCCGTCCTTACGAGGTTGGTAAATGGATACCAGCTTCGGCTGGGAACTAACCTGTGATGGATTTGTGTCCTGTCCAGGGAGAATCAAGGACTCTCATCCACATAATACCACAGAAACTGGAGATAAGTGCCGGCTTCATGGGCCACTAGGCTCCGAAAAGGATGTAGCTTATAACAAATAACACAGCTGCAGTTTCAAGGTGGTCAGGGATTAAATATAACCCCTGTAACCTTGAGGAGAATTTTATATCTTTAATAGTATAAATTTTAGTATTAGTTATTGATACTATTGATAGTTGATTGATCGCTGGCTTAGTAAAACAACAATGTTATCTGTAATTTGTGCAGAGCGGAGGGGAAGACGTTGCGACGTGGGTGAAGGCAGGCGCAGTTGGTCAGCCCCGTGTTAATCCGGTCACCAAGGAATTTGTTTCTAATCCAAGATATCACTCTGACGTCACCAAAACGGTAAGCAGTACACATAATTCATTTCTTTAAAGTAAAGTAGCTTTGCCACGATTTCAGGATAAGACAACATTAAGCATTCAGAGATCACGTCATGGCATGTAAAGGTATTTTTTCCCGTCCTGTAAGGTCGTTATGCACTATTAGTCGGCAGTTCAGTGGCTGAGTTATTAGCGTGTGTTGCCTTAGGGCTGTGAGTCCGACCCCGGCCAGATTATTTGTTGTGTCCGTGACTAATCCGCTTTATCGTTATCATCGTCTGTGTTGTTTCCGCCATTGAGCTTACGAGGCCTCCAGAAAAGTCCATCAGCACCACCGATCTTGCCCAAAACAACCATGCACGCTTTACACACTGTCTACACTCCAGTTTAGTCAACTGTGTGCATGCGTAATGGCTCAGTATTTTTTTGGGAAAACTGCGAGTTATAAGCGTCTTGATCAGGGTAGTCAAAGTCACTTACTCATTTAATAGTCTACTCTGCTGTTTGAATGGGTAAATGAAGTTTTCTTGGACAACTTGCGATTGATTAATGTTCTTCAGAAAGAGTCGGTCTCTCGTCAACAATACAGTCAACTCGGCTTTGTTCTTAGGGCTTCAAATAATGGCTAGGTAGGCCTCGGTCATGTTGTCCAGTTAAACATGTTTTTACACGACCTGCTTTTGATCGGTCAAATTGTAACAACCAGCAATTTCTCAACCACTAAGTTGTCAAGGTCAATATTCGTTTTTTTTCGAAACATAAATTTTGTCCCTCGTAATTTCAAAATAGTTTAAAGTTAAAACTTCTTTGAACGAGTAAATGACCGGACAACATGTCCGGCAATCCGAGGATTTTTCCGGCCAATACCCAATTGTGACTGGAAATTGTCCGTCGACCGGCCGTTATTTGACGCCCTAATTCTTGACTGCTTGATTTTCATTGCGAGCTAATCTGCGATGGATTAGTGTTCCGTCCAGAGGGGAGGGAAAAGCTCATCTGTTTGATACTACAGAAACCAGGTAAATCTTATTGTTCAAACAAGCCACCAAAAGTCCAATTTGAATGGAGGATATGCTATGTGTTATATTGAAGCTAAATTTATAGCCATTTGAATAATTACCATTGAAAAGTTTTTAAAATATATATTGAAGTGCGTTGCTTGGCGAGAAGGTAAAATACGTGATATACTCAACTCTCGGCGGTGTGGTTGGCACAGTTGGTAAGTTCTATGGCGCCTTCCAACCACAAGGTCCCAGGTTCGGTTGCTCGGCTCTGCCGAAATTTGAACATTTGTGTGACTTTCTTTTCCGCCAAAGCTTACTCAGCTTTCCATCCATACGAGGTCGGTTAATAAGTACCATCTTTGGCTGGGAACTTATCCGCGATGGATTTATTTAGTTATTAGTTAAAAGGATTTAGCTTAGCTAGCTACTCAATTCTAGATTGAAATGTTTGATTGTTGTTCGTCATGGGCGCTTCAGCAGTTTCTTTGGCGAGAGCTATTCCTCTAAACGTCAGCTTCTGCATACGGCGATTATCAAATGTTTCAGCCTAGAGTTGGTTGATCAGAACTTAAAATACATGTGAACCTTTTAGTGTATCATCTTTGTGAGATTTGTTTGGTTATATAAACTCGGCGTAAATCTTATTGTGTTTACCTGTCCTTTTTTGGAATTTCTTAGAAATTGAATCTTAACCGGATGAAGAACGAAAACAGCAAAGACTATCACCGGGATTTGCAGTTACAAGCTCAGGAAAGAATGGAAAAAAGAATGCAAGAAAAACAAAAAAATCTAATGGAGGAAAGGATGGTAAATAGTTTTTTATTGCAAAGACACAAAACTGTTTTGAAAAAAAAATTAATGGCTTAAAAAGTTTTGCTATCAATACTTTATTTTATTCAAAGAAATATGGTTTGGAAAAAGCTGGAAAGCATATTGCACACTGCTTTCGCCTTTTGTTAAACATAGACAATCTTTCTACTTTTAGAGTTGTTGTGACATTTTGCCACGAAATCGATATGAGTGGGTTGTATGAGAGCCAGTTGGGAGCCCTGTTAATTTTAACTGAAGGAATTTTCGGCTAGTGCATTCTCATTAGGGCCTCATTGTTTTCATATATCAATGTCTCTCACAGCTTTAATCCTCTGGAAAGCATTGTTTTCTAGTAATCAGTTTAGTATCAAGCTGTAAGTAGCAGTTGTAGTAATTGTGAAGAAGTGAAACCAAGAACCGTTTCGCCGAGATAACAAACATGGTCAAACTTTGTTGTAAGACATCTGAGTGATTTCTTGGTCCAGTTAAAAAGCCCTGCAATTCCTTCTATTTTGCAAGAGCTGGAAAACCCGGGTGCTGATACCGGTCCCTCTGGTACTTGGAGCTGAGTGAGTTATATATAGGTCCTGCTGAAAAGTTCCGATTATTTTTTTCTTACAAGTGATAAAGAATCTGGGTATTGTTCCCGGTATCTCTGGTACCAGAGACTTAAGTGAGTTTTGGGTCCTGTTGGAAAGTTCCGCAATTCCTCCTATATTTACTAGTAGTGGAGAATCCGGGTATTGTTCCCGGTATCTCTGGTACCAGAGACTTAAGTGAGTTTTGGGTCCTGTTGGAAAGTTCTGCAATTCCTCCTATATTTACTAGTAGTGGAGAAGAAGAAGGGAAGCTTCGGAAAACTATCTTAATGAATGGAAAAAAATTGTAAACTGGCTTCAGAGCAGTTGAAATTAATTGAAAATTTCATTACCATTATCACTAGAAAAACCGCTTCATTTTATCTTTTAGGTTTAATCGGTGAGCTTGGCGATATGCTGAGTAATTCTAATTGGTTCGATATCTTGATAAATTTGACATTATAACTTCACCCTGAAGTCTTGAATACAAAATTAGTGGGTGTAAACTCTCGGTTCGCTACCATCTCTGAAATTTTCCAACTGTGCAAGACCAACGCAATACACTTTTTGAAATCTTCCTTTTGGTTGAGAATCTTTGGGCAAATTGTAAGCTTGTTGATTTTTTTATGCATGAGTTCAAGCGAGTTTGGTGCGTGCGCACGTTAAAACATCGGTTTCGGAAAAAATTGCTACAAGAAAACATGCATGATAAAATAACCAAACAGCAGTCCCATTTAACCTTCCTTTAACTTTCAATCTTCCACTTTAAAAAGTTGGTGATTAAGTTTCTTATAAAATGAATAACAATCACCATACATAGGCCCATGCAAGACCCTTCTCTTCGACCTTCTTGACTATTCCGCGATTATTCTACTCGCATTCACAATTGAAGTAGAATTGACCTAATAGTTAACCGTAAGTATGTTTTTAAACAGCATGTGGAAACTTTGAGCGGTCACTGGGGAAGGCCAGGAGCCGGAGCGCCACTCGGTAATGCCAAACGAAAAGGTATGTAATACGGTGGCCCACAAGTGTCAAACGCAAACAAAACACCAAAATACATTTGCAACTTGAAAACACGTTCACAAATTCGAAAACACATTCACAAAAGTCGAAAACACATTCGCAAATTCAAAACACATTCACAAAAGTCAAAAACACATTCGCAAATTCAAAACACTTTCACAAAAGTCGAAAACACATTCGCAAATTCAAAACACATTCACAAAAGTCAAAAACACATTCGCAAATTCAAAAC
>JAOEHV020000323.1:0-19440 GCA_025447995.2 Isaurus tuberculatus | reverse complement strand
ACCAGAGCAGTTACTAAAAGATATTTTAAAAGACTATCCTAATGATAATCCTACAATAGATCAATTGACAACTATGATCCACAATGAAGTGAAAAAGCTTGAACATGTAACATATATCAATATCAGCAATCCAAAAGCGAAAGTTCAACAATCATTCAAGTCTACTAGTGTTCCTACATCAGCTGAAACTAGTACGGTTAAAAAAGTAAAAAAAAAAGTAAGGTGATACATTTATATTGCGCCTTTTTTCATATGAATATGCTCAAAGGCGCATTACAGTAATCAGTCTACCCCCAGCGGACCGAAAGCACATATAGCTCAGGCTACAGCTCTTTCTGTCACAGTTACTAATCAGCCAAATCAGGGCAAGAAATCCAAGCCTTTTAAAGCACCGAAAAAGATTTCTTGTAAGTTTTGTGGATCAGCCCACAATACATTTCAATGTGAGCTCCCAGTTAATGAAAGACTGTCAGCTGTGCAAAACAAGAAGCTATGCTTAAATTGTTTGAATGGCAATCATTCAGCCGATCAATGTCAGTCAAAGTGGAGATGTACCGTGTACCGACAACCACATTACACCACTCTTCATGGAGCTACAGCTCTATTTCATCCAGGTTCACCAAGATGTGCTCCATCAAATGCAATCACACAAGCAGCAGCTGCTATGGAGACCAGCCCACACTGTGATGAGCTATTAAATTCAACGATTTTTCAATTGAATCAACAAAATCAAGATACAACGAATGGAATATTTCTAAATATGAGCCACCAAACTCATGCCATTCAGCGTACAACGAAAACAATGGCACTTCTCGTGAAAGTACCACTGTTATCATCGACAAACCAAGCATTAATCAGGGTATTTTCCATGAAAATACCAGTGTTAACAACAGCCAGCAAAGTACAGACACTGTCCTGTTAAAGACAGCTGTTGCTAATGTTAAATATCAAGATGTAGTACATGTACTGCTAATATCTTCTTCGACGAAGGATCTTCATTGTCTTACATTTCTACAGAATTAGCAGAAAAGTTACAAGTTCACCCAAGTTGCAGGAAAACATTGCAAGTAAATCCATTTGGAGGTAAGACTCAAAAGAACATATTGAACATATTTCTGAGGACGGAGACATTTCTATTGATGCAATCATTCAAAATGTAATCATCACACCAATTAATCGTTCTCATTGGTCGTCTTGCCTAAATCAACCTCATTTATAGAATATAAATTTGGCAGATGATTTGAGTCAAGTTCACTTCAAGTAGATATGTTAATTGGTTTGGATTCTGTATGGCAATTTCTAAAACCAGAAGTAATTAATGGTTGCCCCACAGCTCAAGCATCTAATCTGGGCTATGTATTGTCAGGGAAATTGATTCCAAATTCAGTTAAGAATGATGTCACTTTCCAATGTTCATCTGTTAATCAGCAAAATCATGTATCTACTGATGTACCAAATTTAACCAATGATGCAAGTTATTCAATTTCAGACGATTGTGACATTGATTTAAACGATCTTGTCTCAAAACTGCTTCAAATTGAATCATTTGATTTTCAAGAATGAAATGAATCCGAAGAAGATAGCGAATTCATTCAACGATTTCAAAGTCAAATTGAATACAGATAGATAATCATTTACCACTGCCTAGTAATTTACATGTTGCATTAAGCAGACTTGAACAGGTCAAGAAGCGATTGCTCAAGCTTGGTCTTTTAGAAGCATACTCAAGAGTTATCTCTGAGCAAATCGACAAAGGATATGTTGAGCAAGTTAAAGAGGAAGATGGACAGTGGGACGAAGTAGGTTCCCATTATCTAAGTCACTTCTTTGTTTTGCGCCCAGACAATGAAGCAACACCTTTATGTGTAGTGTTTGCTGCCAATGCAGGTCAAGTATCACTCAATGACTGTCTGTATACAGGACCGTCTTTGCTCAAGCCACTTCTCACTATTTTTCACCGTTTTAGAGTTAATAAGTATGCTTTTGTAGCTGACATCGAGAAGGCATTTCTGAGGATCAAGCTGAAAGAACACAGAGACTTTGTTCGTTTTCTATGGTACGAGGATGGAGATCCTACAAAGCAACTTTGTGTCTACAGATACATTTCAGTCTTCTTTGGGGGTACGTGTTCACCATTCATACTTAACTCTACAGTACTTCATCATCTGTCAAGGTATTTTAGTCATTTGAATCCTGATGTTGTTAAAGTTGCCAGTGACATTGTTCAAGCATAAACTGTACTGTGATAATTTGGTTTCGGGAGTTGATGAAGAGTCCGAAGCAATTCAGTATTACAGGTTGTCACGTGGGATAATGCAGGATGTAACATGAATCTTCGACAGTGGTCTACTAACTCAACAGGGTTAAGATGTCTGGTTCATGAAGACAAGACTGGCTCACAAAGGAAGACCTGTGGTGTTCTTGGACTCAAATAGAATCCAGAAGAAGACACAATGCAACTACAGCAAAAACAAGTGACATTACCTGAAGAGAAACCATGCACCAAAAGGCAAGTATTAAGCTCAGTATCATCAGTATTTGATCCCATAGGATTCATATCACCACTAGTAGTACCCGGTAAAGTCTTTGTTTCCACCTTATGGCAGAGACAATATGAATGGGATGAAATACTTCCAGTAGACTTACAAGAACAGTATCGTAAGATAGAAAGTGAAATTGAGTCAGCAACATATCTGTCATTCAAACGTCACCTGGCCTTTGATAAGACATTGCCTGTTTAAATGCATGTGTTTTGTGATGCCTCACCTAATGTTGCAGCAGCATGTTGTGTTTATTTTGTACAGATTGACAAAGTTGAATTCATCTCTTCAAAGTTCAAGATTGCTTCAACGAAGTTTCAGCGAACGGTTCCACAATGGGAAATGGTTGCCATGGAAATCGGTGCAAGACATGCTGAAACCATCAAGAACATCTACAATGAGGACTTCCCGAAATTGTGATTCATTACTGGACTGATTCTCTGATTTGTTTACAGTGGCTGAGAACCAAAAGGCAGCTGAAAGTCTTCGTACAGAATCTAAAATCAGCAATTCTGAAGCTAACAGAAATGTCCAGTTGGTCACATGTAAGGTCAGCTGATAATCTAGCTGACATATTGTCTCGAGGTTGCACCACTAAAGAACTGGAGAAGTCTGAGCTATGGAAGAAAGGTCCATCATGGTTACCAAATCATTATGCTCAACCAGCCAAACAGTCAGTTAACTTGTCGGACGAAGAGATTGTTTTCTTCTCATCACCAGCTGTCACAGAAGAATACTTCGATGCAGAGCTCATTTCAAAGCCTCTAAGTGAGCTGTTTGGCATGTCAAATGTCAAATCCTATAATCGCTTGCTTCGTGTTATGGCCTATGTTTTATGCTTCATCACGAAATTGAAGAAAGTTACAGCTGGCAGCCATAGAGGTATGAAAACTAACTTAGAATCGCATGTTAATGACTGTGTTGAAGTTCCAACATCAAAGAAACTTAGTGTTGCTGAATGTGTTATCCTCAAACTGCATCAATCAGAACATTTCAAGTTTGAACTGAACTATTTCAAAAATATGCAAAATTATTCTCAGAAGCCAAAACCAAATTTAGTTCGCCAGCTTAATCTTGCTATTAATGATAATGGTCTCATTGTGGCCCGGGGGAGACTTGAATACAGTAATATTCAAAAAGAATCCAAGGAACCAATTCTGATTGCTAAAAGTCAATTGATAACTCTCATAATTCAATCCGTTCACAGCAGACAACTTCATGCAGGAATCGGTGGGACAGTTGTTGCCTTGCGTCGTAGGTTCTGGCTTCCTTCAACTCGTCAAGTTGTAAAGGCTACAGTATTCTGAGAAAATGTGTCACCTGTAGGTATCAAGAAAGCAAACCATATCCCCTGCCACCTTCACCACCTCTTCCGGACTTTCGCCTTAACAGCACCAAACCCTTTCAAGTTGTGGGTATTGACTTTACAGGCCATCTGATTGTCAAGACAAATGGTAAGAACCGTACCAAGTGCTATGCTTGTCTATTTGCCTGTAGTACTACTCGTAACGTCAATCTAGAAGTTGGAATGACATGACTACTGATCCGTTTCTACAAGCCTTTAGACTCCACTATGCTGTTTATGGTGTTCCATCAATGATCATTTGTGACAATGCTAAGGCTTTCATCAAGGCAGACTAAGAACTCTGTAAGTTATTACAATCCTTTGATGACCCAAAGGTTCAAACGCATCTATCCAACAAACGCATCTTAATGAGGAGAATTCCAAACAAGTCACCTCACTGGGGTGGAATGTATGAAAGATTAATTGGCGTCATAAAGATGTGCCTCAAGAAGGTACTCCATCGTGCTCTTGTCTCTTTGTCTGAATTACAGACATTAGTTAAAAGAGGTACAAGCAGTTGTTAATGATCGACCAATGACCTTCATCTCAAGTGATATTAACGACCCACAACCACTCACGCCTTCCAAGCTGCTGTATGGTTTTGATGTTACAGGCCTACCTCATCCTGATGTTGATGTCGACGACTTAGACGAGGACTACAAGGATCAAGGAGAGATGAACAAAGCTACAAAGCGTCGTGCTTTGTTAGTTGACAAATTCGACCAGCGATTCAAGACAGAATACCTTGCTGCTCTTCGAGAAAGACACACTTATCAGCAGAAGAAAAGATCACAGCAGGAAGAAATTAAACTTGGAGACGTTGTACTAATCAATAACAAAGATCTTCCCAGAATCAATTGGAAGTTAGCAGTTGTCAGAAGATTGTTACGTGGCCCAGATGGGAAGGTTAGGGCTGCGGAACTACTTACCAATTCCGGAGTAACAAACCGATCAATCCATCTGTTACATCCACTGGAAGTTCAAGTTAAAGATCCAGATGATTTCTGTTCGGCGCCACCTCAAAGTGATACCAAGCAAGTTGTTCCATTGAGGAGAAGCAAGAGACTGCGCGCCCCCCAGGATGTGCAATAATAATATAAGCACAGATGAACATTTCTTAATAATTTTATATTCAGTTTATTAGAATTTACTAGAACATTCTTTTTATTATAATTTCACATCGTTGTCTTGGAAACCGAACATTATTTTGTACTTTTACTTCGTACTTTGTACATTATGATAATTCATACTATAAATAGAATACGCATTACATTAGAGTCAGTTGTGTTCACAGTTTTCAGTCATTAAAGTTCACTACGAACGACATTTGTGGTTTTCATTTAGTAATATTCCACAGTAATTACAAAAAATAAATATTGTTACAGACCTTCCATCCGGCAACTGCACACCTTTAAGACCTTCTATAATTGCTGGTTTGTTGACTCTTTTCAAATCATCACCAAGGATCAAAAGACTGGCCAGAGCAGTGTAAGTCATTGCAATATGGGCACATTCATACTCAGTTACAGAATTTGGTTCCTGTAAGAAAACAAAAATGGTTGGGCTGTTGCAATCAAATCAAACCCTTCAGAAGTATTGTTCAAACGGTATTCAATCTTTTTTTTAATTTGAACCTTTTATTAATGGTATGACAGTGTGGTGGAACAGTTGGTAAGATCTATGCCACAAGGTCCAAGGTTCAATCCCCAGTTTTGTCAAAATTTGAACATTTGTGTGATCTTCTTTTCTGCCAAAGGTTAGAGTATGAGTACCAGCTTCGGCTGGGAGTAAAATGCAATGGATTAGTGTCCTGTCAAGGATGAGTCAAGGACTCACATCCACTTAACACTACAGAAACTGGAGATAAGCTCCAACCCCATGGACCACTAGGCTCGTTAAAGGATTTAGTACTTTCATTGATGGTGCATAATTATCATAGAGTTTTTGAAATGTTCTAAGAGAGTATAAGTCCTGTTGTTGTGTGGTTTGATCTATTGAGAAGATTTTTAGTATTTTTTAATTCTTTGAACCCTAAATAAAATTATACTTAGTGTTAAATTGTAGCAAACTAAAACCCTCAACTATTATCCTTTTATAACATTGTGTAGAGCACTAAACAGAGATACAAATAAAAGCTACATTTTAAAAAAAGATTTGTTTATTCATGTCTGAAACTTCATAATGATTATTGTAAAATGTTCGTGGCACTTTAAGCGATCTTGTGAAGTGAAACTACAGCCCTTCATATGTCAACACTTAAGTAATGAAGACTCCACAAAGATTTCCGATACCACAAATCAGGGCAAGAACTTTAGACATACAACTTTATGATTAATCACTGGTGAAAAAATAAATAAGGTATTTGAAGACCAAAAGAAGAAATTTACAGAATATATTTGAAGAGCTTTTCAAAGAATTAAGAAACAAACAAGATTTTAGATTTTTTAAGGACTTGTATGGGAACCTGTCAAGCTAACTCTTCTTTTGGAAGCATACATTATGATGTTATAAACCACTAAGTATTCTTTGGCAGTTATGCATGTAAAACGCAGCATTTTACTGTAAGGATGTACCAGGGCAAGTCTGATGTCTAAAAATAGCCATTAGAGTACTTGCATCTTTTTGACACACTGTATAAAGATGGAAGGTGGGAAATCTGCCAAAAGTTGCAAATGAATAGAGGCCAGATAGAGAAAAATATATAAAAAGTTTAACATTTTAAATACTTACACTGAGATTTGCACCTGTGCTGCTTGAGCCACGAAATCCACACTTGGCTTTATTTGAGCCTGGTCAAGATAATGTTCAATTATTAAAGCCTGTCCAAAGCAATCATTCTGCGATTGTAATTGAACTTGGCACCACAAACAATGTATCATAGACATTTCCCACAACTACTAAACAAATTATTACTGGTATTTCAAAAAGCCTGAACACTTGAAATTCCCCCCTCCACCCTTTAAAATATGATTTATATCCCAAGGAAAATAGTAAGAGGCATTTCAGTTTACATTTTAGAATTAAAAAATGTCAACTCTGTTTTCACAGGCTAATACAGACTAAGGATGTCTGGGAGAATTCAAGAATGGATAGTACAAATATGAGACCTAATTTTTCTAAACCCAGCAAGGCAGATGCAAACACAACTCTTTAAGAATCATAAAACACATAGTTACTATTTGAACTACTTTATGTTTTGTTTGTATAGTGTTCCATGTAATCAGTCCTTTTGCAACCCTAAGCATTTAACTGCAGGGTCATCAGGTGAACTACTCTTGCAGTTTTTCAGGAAGCCCTTATGAAAATCTGTTTCACTCTGTACAAAAGTCCAACTAAAAATTTACCTAAGGAACAATTATTTACCAGTTAATGTGTAAATTGTTAAAGTGATGCAAATAAAAGTGTATAATTTTATGTCCTCACCATCTGTACTTGGTAAAATCTGATTGGAGTAAATCCAGTTTATAATAATATCTTTGCTACTGTCAACAACATCAAGGGCACCAATGACATCTAGGCCAGACAATGCAAAAAATGCAACAGTCACTCTGAAACAAAACATTCATTATTGTCATACCTGTTTGAACATAAACCTATTTCCTGTGGCTTTACCAATACTATTTCAAGCATTTTTACTATATCATTTTGAGCTCATTTAATCTGAACTTCCCGCTAACTCAAACAAATTTTCATTCCCAGATACTGAAATTTAATTGGTCATCTCAAACTCTAATAGCAAAACTGATTGATAAACATTAAAAAATGTCAAAACACTTTTGTTACACTATTTAAATCATGTGTTGTATTAATCTATGATAAGTATGCTTATTATTATCTGTTTTGTAACCCTACAATAAATTGTTTTTCGCAAGTGAGCTGAAAGGTACAAAGGAGTTCCAAACCATTTCCATCACCAAGGTTGATGGGTTTCCCTTTCACTTTTACAGTGCACTAATTGTATTTATTGGCTCAAAAAAATAGAAGACTGTCATCAAAATCTATAGTCCATTGTCCTCCTTAGTTGAAAGGAATATCAGAGCGAGTCAGTAAGAGCAAACTTCCAGTAGTTTTTCTATCTTCATCACATGATCCTTCAGTGTGTGGGGGAAAGAGGGGCTGACACTAATGATGTTTTTAGAAAGGAACACATGTACCTACACTCTTGAATACCGTCCTTTAGTTTTAGAGACAGTTGGCACTAGGCTACTCACTCAAATAATGGTAGTAAAATGATCTAATGAAAACTAACAGGGTTCAGAAATGTAAGGATATGAAAGTTAAGTTGCATTCAACAATTTCTTTTTTGCCTAGGTTAAAAATTGGGGGTCTTAGTTTTGAAGTTCCAGGGTCTTAGTTTTGAAGTTTTTGGGGTCTTAGGGTCTTTGTTTTGTAGGTCTTAGTTTTATAGACACCCTAATGTGCAGTATGTTTCCACCAAAAAGTCATGTCAATGAGTCATTACAATGTTTTTAACTATCATTTTTTATTTTTTTGTAATTTGACACTGATCAATTATCTCAAACCCGCGCTATTGCATTTTTTTTTGTTTTCCTTGGCTGTTTGAGATAGCTTAGTTCTACTCTACTTCTTAAGTGTATCCCCATTCCTCTCTCCCTAATTTCCCTCCCACCCCTCCCCTCTTATAATTTACTAGTGTAACCAAGAGCAGAACAAGTAATCAAGCTCAACTCAACTTTAGGTTGAAATGTTTTGTCATCTTTATAAGTAGAATAAGAACTTAACGTTTAGCATTACCCTTTGTTACAATAACTCACAAGGGGATAATGCTCGAAGTGTCAGCTTGGTAAATCATATGTTTTACCTACTTATCATTACACTTTAACATTCTTTTTGTCCTTTTTCAAAATAACTATTCAACGAGTCCTTAAAAGAAAGCCCTCTTTTAGCGAAAAATGACAAATCTTGAAGGAACTGTTTAAAACACTTGAAACATTTCTATTTAACAAGTGTGCTAGGAAACTCGAAAAACCCGACTGTTTCACGAGTGGTACTTAGCCGAATACTCGTATAAAGTATTCGTTAAATAGAACCCGCTATTTGTGAAAACTAAAGCAAATAACATCAATATTAGTCCACTGTGTGTCTAACAAAACACTTCATATAGTTCT
Source organism: Isaurus tuberculatus (assembly GCA_025447995.2). NCBI lineage: Eukaryota > Metazoa > Cnidaria > Anthozoa > Zoantharia > Zoanthidae > Isaurus > Isaurus tuberculatus. The sequence continues at coordinate 10,426 of JAOEHV020000323.1, read as the reverse complement.
TATTTATATATTGCTTGAAAATATTCGATAGAATGATCGTCATTCTCAAAGTTATAGCCGTCAACTCAAGTTCTCATTTTTCATTGTCTTTGATTCTCCAACACCCCGTAAGTCAATACTTAAACAACGTTTCACACAGTCTATGTTAAAAGATTAAATGCAAATCAGAGAACAGTTATACTTGGGAAAACAAATATTGTATTTCCGTTTGTTGATTTTATAAGCCTAGACTTTTACTGCCTAGATAAACTCGACTCGTCTGAAAACCAGTTTATATATCTTGCAAATTTAGTCACTGCACACTAAATTGATCTCTCCCACATAGCACAAGTAAATGCATTGAAATTAAAAACATTTTAAGCACATGTCAAAATATAATCTGGGCTAACCAACCTGCTAGTGTCTAACGATGCATACCCAGACGGCAAAACATCGAGGCTCCGTTGAAAGAACTTGATATGTTTCTCTCGTGAAAAATCTTCCCTAGGTTTGGACGGCTTTTCCTCGCCATCCGTTTTGAAAGTTCTCTCCATCAACTCAAAGACACAGCTGAAATCATCAAAATTTCATCTCAATTAATTAGTTCTATACCTTAACTTTTTTTCTGAGTTCCCCATGCAATTAACCAAGAATACTCCCGAACACTTATTATATTCCATCTGAGCCCGCAGTGTGCAAGTTCCCCTAAAAACGCCCGCACTAGGTTTTGGTCAGCGTTTGTTACCACGCCAACAAAAAGTCTAAAGCAAAATGGCCTCCTAGTTCTTAAAAAATGGCAACTTTGTAAATTATGATTTGAATGAAAAATTTAAAATATGGGATCAACGCCTTCAAGAAGCACAGTAAAAGTGATTCAGGTACCATCTGAAGAAATATACCGGTAAGGGGTTCTTTCCTTAGTACGGTATTTAAAAATACTCGCGCGTGTAGTTTTACTTTAGATACAGAGAAAAAATCCATTTCCTGTAAGCTACGCTATGCGTAAGATATGGAAAATTTTTAGTTCTATTCAAAGTTTCGTTTGACAGCAGAGGTAATTATTTTAACGAAAAATGAAAGGCTATTCTGCAATGTTATTTATCCATTTTCATTGTCAGGCAATCAAGCTTGCATTCTGTTGGCGAGGAGGCAGCTGTTGGTTGTGGGGATGCAAGTATCAGCTGCGATTCATTAGAGGTATTGATTTAACTGTCTTGAAATTTACCTTTCTACTACCGTACCGACTGCATCTGAGAAGCCCAGATGCAATTCAGCATCTTGAACAAAAATATAATGCTTGTAGTATGAATGATATAGCAGAAATTATAATCACAAGTATAAGTTACTGCATGCTATGGTAGTATCTACAGAACTTGCATATGGGCATAAAGGCCAAGTTGGACATTACCCTTTATATATACCAGAAATAAATGTGAGCTGTATGTTAGCAGCCTTGGAGAACTGTTTGGCCACAAGCATTTTATTTATGCTTTTAAGTAATTTCTAGAAACCCATTAGCAAGTTGAGTTGCTAGTTATGCTATGCTACCTGCCCTTCTCCCTGCTCCCCCCCCCCTTTACCCCACCATTGGCTATCCCTTTTCATCCAGTTTTTTTCTAATACACCCCCAAATTGTGGACCAAACTGAGAAAGTTTGCACCTACGATAGAAAACTGTATATCTGGATGTTTTTTGCTTTTGCTGTAAACAGAGTGGTGCAAAAAATGGGGTACACTGTACAATGGGATTTTGACTGGCCCTCTTGCTCCAGCAAGGGATTTATTTTCACTAATTAACAGTTTTGAATACTGATGTGCAATATACCTTTTTTGGAGTTACCATGGCTCATTAACAATTTTTCATTATTATTGCACTCATTGCATATTTTGTACATTGACGTAAAGTTAAACTTTTTGTTAAACTTTTTATATCATCACTGTAGGGAAGTGACATTTTGAGTGATATCACATTAAATGATAATACTATATTAATATCTTTGGCATTCTTTTCTATCCTTTGTAATTAAACTTTAACCTGCCTCATCTCCCTCTTTTTCTTTTTTTATGGTAGCCTCAGTTCCATGCACACATGTTTGTCTTGTTGGCATCCTCTTTGATGGTTCTAAAGTTGCCGTCATTTGTTCGGTAATTTCTTTGGGCATGATCCTTTCCCATCATTTTCTTGTTCTTACTCATCAAGCACATTTGAGTGTAGTGACTGGTTTCTTACAGTGATCACTAAGAATTCCTATTGCTGGGCAACTGGCGTGGGAGTTTGAATGGCCACACCTCCCGCACATGTTATCTTTTCTGAATCCAGTAGATCGTGGTTTTCTATACTGAATTATTTTTACTTTCGTAGTTTCTGTTTCCTTGTTGTCAATTTTTCGGTTGATTGCTTCAGCCTGTTCTTTTGTCTGTTCGTGGAGGGTTGTTTCTGTTAAAATTCTGTCCAGATCCCAGTTTTGTTTTATGTCTTTTGTGTGAATCCTATTGTTTAACATGGTTCTGATCAAATGATCCATGATGGTGTCTTTTTCATTTTATTGTTCCATAATCACACTTGTGTGCAATGTCCCATATCCTTTTGTAATAGTGGGCTAGACGTTCCCCACTTATCTGTTTTAGTTCACTCAACTGAAATTGTGAAAAGTCCTTGTTCTGTTTTGGTATAAAATGGTTGTCAAGTTTCTTAATTAGAATTGTATATTCATTGTCCTCGGGTTCACTAGCTGGGTCTGCAAGGGCTTTGTCAACATCGACGATGTGCTTTCCTTCATAAATCAATAATCCATCTTTCTTTCTACTAGCATCAGTAATTCTGAAGAAACAGAACTGTCTCTCAATGTCTTTCTTGTATCTCTGTCATCAAACAGCATTTTCATTGTTATCTGTTTGTTTAACAAATGCTTTGATTGCAAGTTGTCGCGCTATTACGCTAGGAGTTACTGTTGCGGTGCTTGTAGAAGCTTTGGTGTCGGTCATCCTTCACCTGCTTTTTCTTTTCTTCTTTTTCACTTTACCCTTGTCACCAATGTGATAATCCATGCACGCATGTTAATCATTGCTCTGTGTTTTATTGTAACTGATCAACTGCTCAGATCATACATATAAGGTATTAATACATAATTGATAGGTGAGTATCTACAGTGGTCTCCCAGTGAAGCCTGTAATGTCTACTTACAATACCATAACTTAGCATGTTTAGCTGTACATAGATATTTTGTTCAGAATATGATGAGCATCTTATATTTTGTATAATGTTACATATTATTAATATTCACTTGCTCATTTAATTAAATAATAGTTCAAGAAGCTGACAGATGAAATGCAACTGCTAAAAGAAATGCTAAAGAAAGAAAGATTGAAATTCATTGAAGCAGAAGAAAAAACACAGAAACTTCAGGAAAGGGTAAACAAATATTTTTACAGAAACATGTTAGTAGTTTTCATTTACATGTGCAGTTTGTTTCCAACATTTTTTGTGGATGTCTATCAAAACCCTTTCATTTAAAGCAGCTGCTGACAAGATTGGAATCAAAGTTTGATTGATGTCCACCAAAATCTGAGTACAACATCATAAACAAACACAACTGTAAATGAATACGGCTGTAAATGACTAATAATGACATTATGCTACAGGCCTTGCAGATAATTGTGCATATAATTTATAATAATTATTTTTTTCAACATGACTGTATGCAACCTCTGCCTTGGCTGTACATATGCCAGTAAGCTATGAGGCAAAAGCTGTGGCTAGCTTATCAGTTTTATCATTCTAGTGTATAGCACTCAAAGGTGTACTCAGTCATTTTTGATTATTGTTGTGGATTTAATTTTTACTCATGCCAGGCCACAAGGCCACATGAATCATAATTTAAGCAGCGTTTTTTTTTTTTTTTTTGCCTGTTTGATGTTATTAAGGCTGAACCAAGTTGATCTGTTTGGGTACGAATTATTTTCGAAATAATTTGGGTTGGTCGGAAAAAAATGAAAATAAAAAAAATATATATGTAATTTACATAAATCAGATCCGTGTCATGCCATGTGTCAAAACACTGACATTTCAACATAGGTAATCTGTTGCTGAAAGATAAGAATACTTGTTTAATTTTAATGAGTAAGAAATTAAAAAAACCCAACAAGAACTGATTTTTTTTGTTCAATGATTAAGTCAAAATATTTTCAAAGTATATTAGTTACATGTTAAAGAACAAAATTATTTTGGTAAAACAGCAAAAAGTAAAAATCACCCAAACTCAACTCCGCAGTTTGGCCAGAACCTGCACGCATGCGCACAACCAGCTTCACCCGAACAGGGTTGAAAATTAACTTTCAGGCTAAGGAGCCTGTGAGCGACTACCTTCAAAATCTTAGGCACCTAGGTCAAAGGGAAGTAGCCTCAAACATTGCCCGATTTTTGAGTTTTACTGTAGTTAGTCTATATCACATTTTTAAATGTCAAGTAAGTAACATTAACAAGGAGCCATGGCCTGCCTCTTTTCCAACAACTTTGAAATTCCCTCGGTTTTTCAGGTTTTTCTGCTTCTTCCTTTTCCTGTTTCTTTTTCTTCGGTTCTGGCTCAAGTCTCTGTGCTTGGCCAGCAAAGAACTTTGAAATAATTTTTTGCTTTTTCTGTGCTGTCGCCATGATAGACCAAGAAGAGAAAAGTAAGTACTCCCATTTGACAGTCCGCTCGGCAATGTGGGAAATTTTTTTATTGATTAGGTAAGCCAAAAACAAAATGGCGTCGACGTCGTCGTCCATTCGGTGCTTAGTTTTTCTCAATACTAAAGCAAAATACTACACATCTAAGAACTTATATGATTTTCAATAGACTTTACAGTTGCTATTGTTTATTTTTCTCAGATAAATGTATGCATTTATACTTGAAATCGATGGTCGCTCACAGGCTACTTGTGTTTCAAAATTATAGTCATATAGTCGCACAAGCTGATTTAAAGTCGCCCCAGACGACCGTGCGCCCGTTAATTTTCAACCCTGCCCGAGTATCTACAATGCAAGTAACTGGAGCAACCGTGGACAGCTGTTTCATCCTTGTTAGGACTCATTAGCACGGTATAGCTTTTCAGCCACGAGCAAAATAGCTACAAGGGCGAGTTCAGAGAACTGCTTTTGAAATTGTTTTGGCATAAATTGCTTATTTATGTTTTCTCCATGCGCAAACGGAAATCCAACACTATTTTGAAGTAGATATATCGTCACACCACATAAATCGCTGTGACTTCGTAGTAAAGAAAATTTTTTAAGAGATTGAAAGTATAAATTCAAAATATTATTGTGAAAGACGTTTCATGTTTGGGAAAGACTGATAAAGAACCTTTTCTTCACCGTGCATGCGCAGGCTCATTAAACGCAAACAAACCGCTAATTAGCCAACAGATATGAAGATGCCCCAGAATTTTTGTGGTTTAATTCAAATGTCAAAAAGTCCTGATGGAAGTATCGGAGTAAAAACTGTAATCCCGTTTTGCTTCAGTGTGAAATAAAATTAAACATTTAAAAACATTGCAAATTTGCGTAGTTCCTTTCATTGCAAGTTTATATCTTAAGCATCGAGTTCACATTAAATTTAAGCCAATAATGTGTATTGAGTGGCTTCTTTAATAAAGTTATAATTATTTCTGCTGTGTTGCAAATGGTTTTTTCATTAAACTCAGTTTCTTAAAATTTCATTTTGTGTCTTACAACAGTCTCCAGCGTATGTCACTTCAGATCTGCATGCTGCCTTTTTTACAGATTTCTGTTGTATTCATGAGCGACGAAGATAATAAATTTTCCATTCTTCAACATAGATACTTTTCCAAACACAGAGTTTTTTATATTCTCATCTATACAGAAGTAGAGTGAAATTCTGATCCTAATCATCCTAATTAATACCGAATATAAATGTCAAAATCATTTTAGCTTTTCAAACTCAACAAAACAGGTTAAACCCTATATCTTGCAACTGAAGTTGTTGTTTTCATTGTGTGTTGTTCGGTTTTGTTCATAAACTATTTTGAGCCAGTACTCATGCAACCAAACTTCTCTATCAGTATCAAAATCTGAGACAAACAAAACTTAATTTTCCTATACAAAGCACGGCAAATGCAGAAAATGTTTTCAGTCAGCAACACAATAACTCGTATTGAAAGTTTTTCAGTTGGCCTTACACATAATTTGCTAGTTATGGAAGCGACAAAACCATACCAGAGACAGAATCACTGATTGAAAAAATAAACTTTATTTATTCATTCGAAGTAGTTATATCGTTAATACACGTGGCAGACACTTGAATGTTCAGCTTTCTGGCTTCTGCCTTAAAAAAGAACAAAAAATCTTTGCAACTTGAAGTTCACATGTTTATATTTGTCGTGATGGCCCGTTGAGTGCTATAAGGTCTGACCAGGCAATCTTTAATAACTTGACAATATTGACGTCTCCACGAACATATTTTACGCTGTAGTTTAAGTGTTTTTAAACTGTCTCAAATTGTGCTGGAATACATCCATTAGCGGTCCACTCCTTCTGAGGTATGTGAACGAGCAACTTCAGAGTAGAAAAAACATGATCACATCGCTCAAAAGAACGGCAAGCGATAAAAAAAAACAAATAGCACATAAAGACTCAAGTTGGCAATTAGAAAGTCCATTAAACGTCTGATTTATGTCTTTGACGGTAACAAGAATAGGATCTGGTATCTTAAAAATATTAAATGTTGAGTTTGCTTGCGCGCGTGTGGACTATTTGAATCACGTGGGTTGAATATTAATTAATCATTTTGAGGAATGTGAACGAGTGCTAACCATTAACAACAACAGCAAACTTGATTTGTTCTCAGGAATGTTTACACAAAAACTCACCAGTCCCCTTGATTAGTCCCTTCATTATAAAGTAGGAGACATGTATATTAGAAGATTGATCATTTCTTTGAAACCAGATTTAAAAGCAACAAATGATTCATACAATCAACATGCTGGAGTGATGTCTTTTTTCTTTTAAGAAAGAAATATTTACTCTTTCAAAAAGGAAACCGCATTCTGCTTTTTTAAAACACGTTTAGTACTCAGATTTCGCTGCTATAAAGTTCAATAGTGTTATCAACAAACGGCCATAATTTTCTACCAAAACACTCCATTATTTACGCAGTTGATACGAAGGTATATTAGCTTTTAAAGTACAAAAATACAATGCCCCTGTCTTCCTTCCACATCCAGTTTATTTTAAAAAACTGTCCATATGGTTGTCATGAGAAGTACCTCACTTTACCGCACAGTGTAATAAACTACGCCAAAGTGGTTTCTTTTGTCGTTTTGGTTTCGTTCGAAGATAACCAAACCGTTAAAAAAGGAAATACTTCGGGCGTTACAAAAGAAACGGAGATGGCGGGTTTTTAAACGTGAAGAACATGACATTCCGTCTGTATTCCGAACCAAAGTCGGAGCTTGTAACGATTCAGATACAGCATTTTGACTTCAATACGAAAAGAAAGTTATCTGCTGATGTCAGACCAACAGATAACGTACAAGATACCGATTTATAGGGAATAAAAGAAAATAATGGCAAACAAGAGTCCCAGCGAATGCACGGTCAAATCAGCGTCAAGAAGAGAATGCCTTTAGCACTACTCTGTCTTGCTTGTTAATGTTCGTGTTTCGTGAAGTTAAGATTTCACCACAAAAAAAGAAAAGAAAGTACTCAGTCTACATGATCTGCGCAGTCTGCGCGGTCTGCCGTCAGCAGTCTGCGTTTTGGGGTGACCGTAAAACGTGTTAGTGAATTTTCACCTGTATTCCCAATAACGATTTTAAAATTCGATCTAGATTCTTTTTTCAATTTGATTCAATTTCTTTTAAATGAATTTGTTTCAATTTTATTTATATGTATTCGATTCAATTTATTAAATGATACAACAAACTTTATTTCTTGTTTTATTTTCCTTTTCTTCTAGAAATTTTCTATTTTTCTGTCTTTTTGAATCTATGTATTGTTCTTCTTTGATTAATTTTTTCTGCTACCTTTTATTTGTAACATTAGACTTTAAATCTTTTGTTCTTTATTTTAATTTCAATAATATTAATCAAATCTTTCTTTTTGAAATTATGAAAGGGTTTAAATCATCTTTCTTTTAACATTTTTTAAGATCATTATTAGTAAGATCGTTTTATTTTTCATTGATTTTTCTTCTTTAATTATTTGTTATTGTTGCTTTCTTTTTTTAATTTCTTTAATTTCAGATTTAGTTGTAAAAAGTTTTTTTTTCTGCTTTTGTTGTTGGTTTCTTTCTCTTCTAGTTTCTTTAAGAAATCTTTCTTTTTTTCCTTTTTGAAATTCTTGTTTCTTCTAATCTTCTATTCTTTTCTTCATAATGAGAATTTATTGAATTTTTTAATTCGGCTTTTCTTAAGTTATAATATTTTTATTTTTAATTCTTAAGCAATAGAGTTCGATTCTGAAACTTTTTTCTGATCAAAAATTGACATTTTTATTAGTCTAGAAAATTTTAATATATTTTTCAAAAAGTAATTTTACGGTACGTGTCAATCACGTGATCAGAATTTTTATAAATAGGAATTCCCCGTTTTTCATTTTTTTTTATTTTGGGATTTTCAGATTTAGAATTTTTTCATAATATTTTTACTTTGGAATTTTTTTCAGATTTAGAGTAATTTCACTGTTTAGTGATTTTACACTGTGAGCCAGAATCCTCATTTTGTATCTACTAAAGTTAGGTTGTCTGAGACTGCTTATCGTGCCTTTTGAAGGCAGTATAATTGGAAAAGAAGCAGCGAAAAGCCTGCCTTGAAAACGTGGTTATTACTCAAACTTTTGAAGATCAAAGGTTTTTTTTGGCACAACGACTACTTTATAGCTTTAGAGAACAATGTCACTATCTAAAAAGAACAAGAACAAAAATAGAAATAAATTTGAAAATAAGATTTACTGGCGTTGCCGCAAAAAACCATGATGATCAGCAGTGTACAAGGCTCAAGCCTTCGTCTCCGGCTTCTAAATCTAATCAAACATGGAATATATGTATTTCATTTGTACTACACAAACAATGAATCAGAACAGAACCATACTACATATTCTTTTTATCATTTCACTTCTTTAAATCGTTGGTGAACAAAAATATAAACCTCTGCAGCTTGTGGGGGGGGAAAAGGGGGTGCCGGCGCATTCGTTGCATCCCCCCTCGCCTCGGGCCTGTCATTTTACTCTGAATAACACTTTTTTCTCAGTTGGATGATAGAGAAGAAGAGTTGCTGTCTCTTAGATCAGAAATGAGAAGTATGAGTGAACAAGCACTTCAACAGCAAGCAACAATGGCAGAAAACTCTGTACAGCTTAGAGATCAGTATATTGAAAAACTTGAGGACGAGCTAAAGCAGCAAAAGAATGAAACAACACGCTTGGTATGTAATTTAGCTTTTTCAAACAGTAGTGGTAAAAGGTAATAAACATTTCACAACAGTTTGAAATTGGTATTAAATAATCCAAATATAACACGGTTTCCATTCGCGCCTCTCAAACAATAAAACGATTTTTTCTCACGCCTTGTTCCTTTAAGGTCGCTAATAGTAGAAAGACATAAAAACTCTTTTTTTCCCACAGGATTGGTGACGAAATTTGGTAGCTATCTTATTTCAGCAATAAGACCGAAAACTGTATCTCTGAGCCAAATAAGAAGTAATGCGAGTTGTTTTCCATCAATCACTTATTTCCAGGTTGTTATAATGTAATGGGTACAAAGAAACCAAAAAATTAACTTTAAAAACTAATCTAGGTGAATCCAAGTAACATGGACTTTGAAAACCGTCCTCAAACTGTCATCAAGCTCAAAAGTGTGATAAATGAGATTTATAGCCTCAAGATCGGCATTTTTCACCGTTACCAGCGGCGTAGCCAGGATCTGAAAATTTTGCAGGCCCATTGCCGAGCAAACGCCGAAGGTATGAGCTGCTATTCGCGATCGCTGTGGCACGATCGTTTGTAGAGGATTCCGGGGGCATGCTTCCCCGAGAAATTTTTTAAAATGGCGTTTCTGTGTCTTTTTATTCAATATAATTAAAATAATTTTGCAATGCTATTTATTCCCTGTCAAAATAATTCGAAGGCCCTACGGGCTGGCTACGCTACTGGTTACAAAAACGATTCTTTCCAAGCAGCTTCACGTCCTAGTTTCCTACGCTTATCTCGTGTTCTCCAACCTTCGTGTTTACATCAGGTTATGTAAACACGGAAACTATTGTACATTTCTTCAATATATACTAGTTTTCAATAAAAGCTCTGTTCTTCTTACCTTTATCAATTAATTTTTTATAAACACTGATGTTCGTTGAAAGGACAGACCAGAAAAAATAATTTTGGTTGTGCCAAGTAAAGCTATAAAATAACAATATGACTCCTAATGATTAGTCTCTTTGATTATTGAAGCAGAATA
>JAOEHV020000219.1:0-19444 GCA_025447995.2 Isaurus tuberculatus | reverse complement strand
CATTCGTCTGAGGACCAGCCAACTTCGACAGCCTGCAGTTACATTCCCTGACCAGGATCTGCCAGATGTAGTAACAAAAACAGTTTTGTCACCATCAGGCTCCCAGGCACATCCTAGCTCAAATGAAATTGTGACCTCTGAAGTTAACACACCTGAAAAGCCGAAGGAGATGACTACAGAAATGAAAGCCTCGGAACTTTCAACTACTCTACAAAGTAGTACCCGACTCAAGACCACACCCATTCGTCTGAAAGACTATGAATGTTGAAAAAAACACGGACACAATAGCTGTTGATATCGTTATGGACATTTATTGATGACAGTTGCCATTTACATGTTTAAACAATCCATGAACTATTTTGTGGGCATTTTAATGAACATTAGTGGGTGATTTGCACATTGCCCAAGTAGTTTTGTTTGTTCAGTTTTTTTTTTGCATTGTTAACTTAAGAGGGGGCAAGCTGTAATGTATGGGACTCCTGTGTATTTATGTGATCGCAAGGTCTCATGGGATAAATAGTAAACATGGCCTCACTCGTGTAACTTGCTTATTTTTGTGGTGGATTTATTTACGAATATACTACATTTTACATGATCCTTCCCTCTCTCTTTAGTTTACCAAGAAGACAAGTCGTTTGGATTCTAATGCTGATGAGGAAAAAGACAGTCACCAACAACTACCTTCAGAACCTCCTAAGATACCAGTCACCCTTATTTCCAGACTGCAATGAACCAAGGGCAGTCTGAGCTTCCTTTTGGCAATTTAATGACTCTATTTTGTGTTAGGCAATGTATTCATAATAAAAAAAGAGAAAAGTAGTTGCACTTTGCAACTTGTTTTGGTTTGTTATCTTTCATCCTGAATTTACTATTGATTGTGGACTTTGGTTATCCTAAGTCTTCCTGGCACATGTTGTTTTCATTATTTGTCGTTTTCTTCCTACCTTTAACTGATTCTTGCTTTTGAGTTAGAGGTCTCAAATTGTGTTTCCATACATTAACTGGCACAAAGGTTTTTCTTAAGACTTTTAAAGGAACACCAGTTATTCCCCGTAAAAAAGTCCAATTAGAAGTTTAGTGCTACGTACCACATGGAATAACCAATCAAACAGTTTCTATCATTACTTTTTCCAACTATTTTTATTGTTATCTAATTACAAAAACAAACTCAGAATTTAGCTGGTTGCTATCAAAGTCAAGTAACAAGCCACTTTATACAACTTTGGGTGTTAAATTCAACCATTTATTGTTTACCTGTCCAATTACATGTCCTTAAGATTTCGGCTGCAATAAAAATTTGTCCTGCACTAAAGCAAGCTCAGAAAGCATTTACCAAATCTTTCACACCTCTCTTTTTAAACTACTGGATCTTTATATTATTATTCATTTTCTTCTTTTTCTTCTGCTGCTTCTTCCCTTTTTATTTTTATTACTATATTTATTATTATTATTAATTTTATTAACACAGTGTAATTTACATTTGTGAGCACTTACGTACCAACCACTTCCTGGATTATAGCTTGCATTTCCTGACATAGTTTGTCAAACATTGACCTTTTAACTCCAACAGTTGCTATTATTTTGCTCTTGTCAATTTTTCTCTTCTCATGTCTAATGGATAGAGTTATGTAAAATCATTTTTCAAAAATAAATTTGAGAAAAACGTCTATATTTTTTTCAATAGTTTTAAAAAAACAAGTTACTCTGGTTAAAAATATTAAAAATACAACATCTGGCTACAAACCAAATTTTACTAGGTTTCATGTTTTCATGAGCCAAGTTGGGATAATATATTTATAACTATTTCCCTTTGAAAAACGTTACTCCATGGCAAATGCATAATTATACTTTAAATTAGTTCTTTATATTAAAAAAAAATTCTAGGTTTTTGAAGTTTCATGTAATTTTTCTTCATTTTTTTAAAATTTGTACCAGATAGAGAGTTAGCAAGTTATACTACTTTATACTAAGAAAATTTTTAACAAAAAATTTGAAAATTAACAATAAATATTATTAATAGAGATTATTGCTTTTTCAATAACCAGGAACTCACCTACAAACTGAATATAATGTAGCTGCAGGAAAAATCGGCTGGATGAAGTCAGCATCTGATTGGCCAACATGTTTTATTTTATACCTGGTCAACAAATACAGCTGCATAATCATATTATAAAACTTTTATTACCACATGATTTTCATACACATAAAATGGAAAACTTTTATAGTTAGTCAGCTACATTATACGTGAATCAATAATTATTGATGAAATAATGATTTGAAAAATTTATCCACCTTTTTTAAACCAAACCATAACTAAGTAGCTACCAACAATTTAATTGCTTATCAAATTAAGGCAAGAAAACCTAATTATTTTCAAACAGAAAATTTTTTAAAGTAGTAATTCATATATAACTGTGAATATTCATCATCAAGATCCATATACCTTATTATAGGAAGTTAATACTCTATCAAATTAAAGTATTAAAAACTACCACTAATTAAATAAAATGTAGATTTATAAAAAAAACCTTTTGAATGCAGAAAATTAAAAAGAAAGATGAGGTAATATTTCACAATAAAGGAAATTGGCAATGAAAACTAGAACAAATTTAATCAAAACTGAATGCAACAAAAATCACTGAAAAATATTGAGCCCACGGCAGCGGCGGATCCAAGGGGGGGGCCTGGGGGGCCCGTGTCCCCCCCCCCTTTTGGGATTTTTTTTTTACAAAAACACCACGTATTGCATTTATTTGAACTCTTTATTTGAACAAAGTTTACAAGCAAGAAATTATTCTTAAATGATATGAAATTTGTCGCAAAATGCTGGAAATAGCCATTTTAGAGACTCAAATTTTCAAAAACTTCTGGGGGGGCATGCCCCCACACCCCCCTAGAAAACTCGAGCCTTTGGCATTCACTGTGCCCCCCCCCCTTTTCAAATTCCTGGATCCGCCCCTGCACGGGCTTGTTTTTTAGTTGTCATGAATGTTTTGAACATTTTCAGTGGAAAGTACTGCTCAACTTAAGTTAGTTAGTTAATCCTCTTTACACTGGGGTGCACATAAGGCCGCCACGAGAGATCATCAATGTTGCCTGTCCTTTGCCCATGTTCAGACCTGCCTCCAACTTCATCCTTCCTTCTTCATCTCTTTTTCTACTGTCACTGCCTTCCATGTCTCTTTCATTCTACCCCTTTTCTTTCTTCCAGCTGATGTCCATCACAAGGTAATTCTAGGAATTGCTGTCTCTTCCATTCAGTTTACATGACCAATCCAACACCATCTTCTTTCTTTGATCTCTATAGAGAGGGGTGTTGTTCCTGTGATCCAGTCAAGCTCAGTGTTGGAAATGTTGTTCGGCCAGAAAATCCAGAGGATTTGATGAAGGCATCTGCATTGAAAAACACTGATCTTACTACTAATGGAATGAGTTACCTTCCATGATTCTGAACCATATAGGAGGACAGCTAATGCATTGCTTTTGAAAATTCTCAGTTTTGTGGGTCACTTGATGTGTGTGGGCCTCAAACACTTTGTAAGGCTGCAATGGTTTCTCTGGCTTTGGAAATTCTGTAGTCTATGTTCTTCTCTGAGTTTCCATCACTGGATCTTACTGCCCAGGTATACAAATTCATCTACTTCTTCTATGGCCGTGTTGTTCATTGTGATTGGCTCTTCATTCATTGCATTGATCTCAATGAGTTTGGTCTTGGTGGCATTGCTGTTAAGCCCAATCTGTTTTCCAAGTGAGTCTATGGTGTAGGTTTTGGCTTGTATGTTTTGGTGTCATTGGGAAAGCAGAGCTATGTTGTCAGCAAAATCTAGATCTTCTAACAATTCTGTGAACATCCACTGTATTCCTTTACTGATGTTCTTTGTCAATTCTTTCATTAGCCAGTCTATACACATAATAAATAAAAGTGGTGATAGTAGACAACCTACCTCACTCCTGTTCTGATCTGGAAATCTGGTGTGAGGTTTGTGCTGCATATAACCTTTACACTGAAGTCAATGTATAGCATGATTTTCACTGGTATCCCATAGTGGGTGAGAATTTTCCATAAAACCACTCTGTGTACACTGTCAAATGTTTTTTTAAAGTCTGTGAAGTTGGCATACACAGTGGCATTCCACTCATGGTTCTGCTCCACTTTCTATCTTAAGGAGTATATTTGGTCAGAACATGATCTCCATTTTCTGAACTCCACTTGGTTTTTCCCCAGCATCTGGTGGATGGCTCCTGAAATTCTGTTCAGTATGATTCTATACAGGATTTCGTTGGTAACCAATAGAAACATTATCCCTCTCCAAAACTTACCTCAACTTAAGTACCACGAGTTAAATCATTTCTTATTTTAACAATATACATTAAGTTAACAGAGCATTAAATCCTTATAAGGTAAGGTGCAATTAATTAGGTTAGTCACTGAATCTCAATTTATTAAAAATAGTTATAATAATAATAGCAACAATAATAATAATAATACCACTATAAAATTACATTTTGAATAATGCACAATTTTTTAAATTTCAAATCAATACAAATTGCCCATTACCTCTTATGCTCCTATCAATGTTAAGCCCCAGGGTAGGGGGGCTGGGCATACCCAGGGTGGGGAATTATTAGTAATTTTACAAAACACTTTGTCCCGGGGTGGGGAGATTTGACAAAATACCTCAGTGGAGCCTGGTACCTAGTATCTGCTTCCGCCATCTTGAAAATACCCAGAAGTACATGCAATCGCAGATTTCGCACTTTTGTTCAGCTGTGTGCGTGGTTGAGTGGTTCAGTATTGTTATAATTTATAGTTTTAAAGGTTGCCTTTTGAAATATGCCATTATGCAAGGCGTGGGACCCCTCGAGAAGAAAGAAGAACGCTGTTTCGGCGAAAACTTATGACGAGTTTGTTGAAGGAGATATATACTTTGCAATATAAATTAATGTTCTTAAAATCCTCCTCCCCCAAAGAAATTCAAAATTTGCCCAAGGGAGGGGATATTTGACTGAAAGTTTTGGCCTCTGGGAGGGGAATTTGACATTTAAACAGGGAAAAAAGTCAAATTCCCCTGGGTATGCCTGGCTCCCCTACCCTGGGGCTTAACATTGATAGGTGCATTACACTCTACCTTACCTGTTTAACACTTGCTCAGCTGTTTTTGCTACTTCAAGGCAACCAAACTGAACTGCTAAATCATGGACTGTATATATTTTCTGTCTATCCAACACGTGTTCAATTGATTTGTACGCATTCATGTATGCCTTCTTTGTCATTCCAGATAGCTTAGCAGACAAGGTCTACAACATTAAGTGCAAGTTGTTCTTCAGCTCACACTTTGTATTGACCAAGTTTAAATTTTTACAAATTCTGTCGAAAACTAATTCCTCAAATAAATCATTTCCTAAAAGAGTTGTGTACTGACACATACACTCTTGCTTTAAGGAAAAGTAAATACAATACAATACAATACAATAATTTTATTTGTATTTCCTTTTGAAATAAGGTTACAAGAGATCTATATGTATATATATTTTTTTATAATTATATATTAAGTAATTTTGAAATTTGTATATAGTTTAGGAAGGAAATGCCTAGTGCCAAAATGAACCCTAAGGTTTTCGAGTTCAGCCCTAGGCTTGCCATGTTGTAATTTTTGTAACTTATACACTCACACAAGTGTACAGCGAAGGCAAAATGAAATGAAATAGCAAAAAAACGCAGAAAGAGCAAAAAAAAGCACATTTTTCTGAGAACATGAAGACGAGTCACGCGAAAGAGTAATAGATATTAATGCATATTTCTTTAGGTGTACTAAACATTGACCAGCATGGAACAGGAGTTTGAATTAAGACCCCAAACAAAAATGAAATATGCTTCATAATACATAACGAAACTTAATGCTTATTTTTTGCTGCCATCTACAAACGTACCTTATCAACAGGGATGTTTGAACATACTGCAGCCATCTCGAGGCACACTATAACCTTAGCATCGCCATTGAGGTTCAAAGCATTCAAACTACCACAACGAACTTCAGTCAGACGGAGAAATTCTGTTGCTTTCTTCACAACTGTTGGCGTATCTATTCCCATTTTCTTGGATAAGGCCGTCATAATTTGGCTTTCCATGTTATTTCAGTACATAAAACGAAAGTTTTACAGGACAAATAAAACTTCGCGGGAAAAAATAATTCTACATAATTGAGAAGAGTTTGAGTGCGACTAGTTCCAGGCCTAGCTACGGAACCAATAAAGGCTCATTTTCTTTGACAAATTTTTATTTTTGTGACAAATACCCGTATGTACGTGCAACAAATTTTCTACGGCAAATTTTTCAATTATTTTTTGAACGTCTGTAGGCATTAAAAATTTTCCCGCGACAAATATTGTAGCCTACGATATAATAATATAGACTCACACCATTTGTCACATTTTCTTTGTTGAGCGTACAGACGAACACAATTTGACATTTGTCACATTTTTCTACGATAAATGCAAGCACGCCAGCTTTTGAACAAATGCATTTGTCACTGAAAAATGTGACAAATTGACCCGTCCAGAAGGGCGCAAAAAATTTGTCACAAAAATTTGTCAAAGAAAATGTGTAGCTAGCTAGTTCCTTCTATGATACCAGTGGCTCCCGAACCAGCACTTGTCTCCATTTTCTGTAGAGTTAGCGGATAAGTCCTTGTCTACCCCTGGACAGAACAGTCTGTCGCAAGTTAGCTACCGATAGACGCTTATACTTTTTACCGAACCCCAAGGATGAAAAGCAAAGTCAGCTTTGGTAGAAAAGAAAGCCAAGTAAAATAGTTGAAATCTTGGCAGTCCCGAATATTTAACCCGTGACCTTCCAAAGTAATGTACGGAGATGCAAGAAAGCTTGATACATTTTAATTTACCTACATGAGGCGAATCATAAAGATTCGATGGCCGTATGTTATCTCTAATAAAGATCTAATGAAAAGAACTGAAACTAAACTCGTCAGTGCCGGCCGAGATTAAGACAAGGCGGTGGAAATGGATACGTCACTTGCTACGGTTGGAGAGAAACATCCACTGAAGAACATCTCTAACATGGCAACCTGAGGGAAAGCGGAGACGAGGAAGGTCAAGAACTACATGGCGTAGGACAGTAGAACATGAAAGGAGATGGGAATTACGTCATGGGAATTACGTCATGGAAAGTAGCAAAAAACATTGCAATGGATAGAACTAAATCTATGTTTATTTCCACTCTACAAAAACTTAGTGCTCTACCAACCCAGTCTCTCAAAATCGCAGTCAATGATAGTGTGGTGGAACAAGTGAGGGAAGCTAAAATACTTGGTGTAACTTTTGACTACACCCTTTCTTGGGAAGAGCAGATTGAGAGTCTTTCTAAAAAACTAAACAATCGCATCTCCTGCTTCGCAGAATAAAACCTTATCTTACTCATGAGGGCTCCCTACACTATTTCAATGCGTGTATCCATAGCCAGCTTGTATACTGTTTTGGTGCCTGGGGTACTTGTTCTCAAACACTTCTCATGTGCCTTCTTCGTGACCAGAAACGCGCTGCCCGAATAATACTTCAGGCTGACTACTCTACTCCCTCTGTCGTGTTATTTTCTAAACTTCATTAAGGATCCCTGTGTGTGACGTACACAGGATCAAAAAAAGTTTTAAGTTCATTAACCACATAATTTTATATGCTTCAAATTGACTTTCATACAATTTGACGCACTTCTTTGGAAAATAAATGATTTTGTTTAAACTTTTTTTGCTACGATACTTTAAGATCTGACAAACTTCCTCAGTTGATAGGAAACAGGGAAGATTAGCGTATGATGTCATTCACTTAAAAATAGTCCTATTAGTGTGCAGAAAGGAAAGTTTTCCAATTTCAGTGATCAAAGTTAACTACTGAAACAAAAGGCATCTTGAGTAATTACACCATTTAAAGTTTCACTTCAAGTTTATTCACAAGACTACGAAATGCAAGTAACATGAGTCAACTTTATTTTGCACCTGTTGCCAAGGCAACGTTTTGTATTTTCTAAATCACTATCTGGTTATTATTTCTCGAGACATCTTACAAGAGAATAATTAACTTGCTCGATTGCTTACAACTCCACGAAGCACATTTTAAACAAAAAAACTTTCAACCTTTACATTGCAATATACTCAAACACGATCACAAGTACCATTTCTCAAAGGTGACCGTTAAAAAATCAAGACACAGTTATAATATTAATTAAATTTTTAAGAGGTAAAAAAAGGAAAACTCAAAATAAGTCGTGAATTTCTATGCAGCTTTACAGATATGTCTTATAACAAGACTTTAAGCTCTCTCCACTGATAATACTAGACTAATTATAAGGTACTTTGTGTTAAAAGCCAAGCTTCTCTATGAAATTTATAAAATGCTTATGTACAGAAAAAGAATTGAAGTTTAACTTCATTTTTAAAATTCCTTAAACTACTTCATCGAGTATTAAACAGAGTGCCTTGTCTGATTTTGTCATTTTCTAAACTTCATTCAGGCTGCAAGGTTATAATGCTAAAATTTCTTTAACTTCTTCATAAAATAATGCGAGACATAAAACAGTACAAAGGGAATACCATCAGGTTGTCGTGAAAGCTACGTCTCTTGAAATATAAGAACACATGCAAGACTCCTTTATTCCCTAAAAATTATACATATGTATTAACTTTTGTTACATTCTACGCTACTTTACGTCTGTACGGAAGTCTTGGATAGAAAACGGTGTTTTTTTCGGCAAAGGAATAATAAGAAGACAACAACTCCTAAAAAAGCTTTATAGTTGACTGTGGCAAAATACTTGATAATTAAAACTAAATTACAAAATAAAAATGCTCAGTTTCAGGGGTTTAAAGATTTGATCAGGGTGGCATCAGGCTATGACAGCCGGGCAGGAAAAAAGCAAGGCATGATATAGTAGCAGCACTGGGGCTTGTATATGTTCTCTAAAATTATGAAAGCAGCCGGGCAAAGTTGTGTTCACAGCCGGTCAAAATGCCCGGTGCCCGGCCCTTAATCAAATTACCGAGTTTACGACTTGGGTTGCCTTTATCGGACTAATTGATCAATGTTTAAAATCATTCACCTTGCAACTATTTGAAAAAAACATTTTAATGAAAAAACATTTTAAGGTATACTAAGAAAAACCTTATAACAAATTTCCAAAGTAAAATAATTTAAAATTTGAAACTTATTAACATGGAGCCAAAAATCTTATACTCGCGGTATTTCAGAAAGGATGACCTTTATTCAGATAAATGATCACGGAAATAAATAATATCCGATTTATTTCCCAAAAACCAAAAGTTTTGAATTCATTTGTTTCAGGGCAACATCTCACCAACATCTCGCAAAATCCGATTTCAAAATAAACACCGACCCGTTTATCATACAATACTTTAACACTAAAAAACAGACTTAAAAGCATTAACACAGTCACAGATTCAGTTTCCACACTGAAAAGCTTTATCATTTTTATGCTGGAGCCATCGAGCAAAGTTAAGTGTTACTACTTTATTAAAAAAAAGCGTATTTTTCTTGTTTATGTGGCAAATTTTCTGTCTTCAGAGTATGTTTTGAAAGCAAGCAACAAATTACCAAAACTTTAGCAAAAAGAGGTAAAGAATACAGAATAATCCATTACATTATCTAAACAATATACGGTTAGGATTCAAGTTCCCTTGCTGGATTGGCAATGGAACACGGTACAGTAAGTTTAAGAGATCTCTCAGCCGTTAAAGAGATCCTGCACGTCATAACCTGACCGTAACCGTTGACCGCTGTCTTCTTCCTCATACTGGTCTGGCATAACGGGCCACTCCATGGCTTTCCTACCAACACCTGGTTGCTGTCGAGTACGTGAGCTGGCCATTCCTTGTCTTGAGTTGGCGGGAGCCTGCATGGTGCTTGGATTGTACTGCACTAACTGTTGAGTCGATGAGGGAACTACCAAAAAACAAAATCACATTTACATTGTTGCCATGGGTTTTATTATAATTTCTGCACATATGTTTAGAATTCTGTAAAAAAGTTCTTTCGTTTCTTTATTGTCCATTCAAGACAATTGAGATCACCATGCAGTTAAAAGCAGTCAAAAATATTTCACAAATAGACCTCGAGGACGAGTGAACTATGCATTTTGGGGTCTAAGCGTTTTAGCTTCAATCAACTAGTCAGATAAAATGGCATTTTAAAATAAAGTCAAGAAATATTTCTTGAAATTAATTTTGGGAAAATATATTTGAAATTTGAATATTTGAAAATATATTTGAAATAGACCCATAATATTGTAGCCAATCAGATTGCAGGATGATACTAAAGTGAGTTATTTTCTGTGTTTTTACATCAGCCAAGTCCATGTTCTACTCTGCTGGCTTTCCATGCTGAAGTGACGAGTTTGATATGTTGGGAATAAACAGACAGTTTCTAGTACGTTTCTGTGAACAAATCAATATGATTAAAGATCACTTTCAGATTCTGAAGGGAAAAGGGAAAATTGAACTTGCGACACCAACAAACAGTAGAATGTAAAGTCAGCAAGCTACTAGACTATGCGGTAAACTCACGAGAAAAAACGCGGAAAATACCTCGCTATAAAAGACTGATTATAATCGCTTGTCTTAATTATTGTTATAAACAGTTTGATAAATTTTTAAGTTGTACACCTTGGAAAATAGGAGAAACTGACGTTTCGGACTGTAGTCCTTCGTCAGAGTGAAGTGTATGGGAGATAAATAGAGAGGTGGTTATATAGTGATACAAAGATAGATTACCCAATGAGATAGGTAGGTAGAAAGAAAAATGAAGTAAAGGAATAGAAATATGTGAGAAAAAAATAATATAAAAAAAAAACAGAAGGGTCAAGAATGACAGAAGGCTAATTAAAATGCGAAGCGTTCATTTGCCCCATTGGGATTTTGAGTACCCAAAGTGTGAATAAGTTGCATCTACGGGTCATTCCTGACCCTTTTGGTTTTTGTTTTATATTATTTTTTTCTTACATATTTCTATGCCTTTATTTCCTTTTGTCTTTCTACCTACCTATCTCATTGGGCAATCTATCCTTGCATTACTATACAACCACCTCTCTACTTATCTCCCACACACTTCACTCCCACGAAGTGACTACAGTCCGAAACGTCAGTTTCTCCTATTTTCCGTTATTTTTAAATTCTTGTCTAAAAAGATTTGCAAAAACTGATCTTACAACGTGAAAAAGAGACGTGGAGACGATGTACAATATTTCAACTAGCCATTACCAGTCTTCTTCAGGTTTAATAGGGTAATTTACTTTACAGCTTTTTACATGTTTTTAAAAATAACGGACGGAAATTCTTTGCCAGCGAAGCACATCTTATTCAAAAAGCAAAAACCGTTGAACCATTTGGCATGAATAGACTTGATGAACTTATCCCTATTTATTCGGTTCTGCACTGGTGCTAAACCTACTAATTTGAGTTAATTATTATTATTTATTTTTCCATATTACGCCAAGGAGAATTTTAGATACTGAAGTTTTAAATGTGCAAATGCTAAATTCTACATACAATAAGAGGAGCAAGTGATGGAATAAAAATAAGCTGAATAATTACCATCGTTGGCATCGGACAGGACTACACAAAATAAGGATTACGTAAAATTAGGAAATTAGGAATGGGAGTGTTTTAGAACGGAAGACCAAGTGGCCTCGTTTCCAGTGACCTCACTAGTTCTACTACTGTTAAAGTGCATATGAAATAAAAAACTTTTTTGCATAAGTCACTAGTTTGAAACACCCTGATTCCGAAATGCGTAATGAAAAATAGGTAAAGAGGTTAAAAGTCTGTTTTTTTACCCCTCAAAGTTGCTAAAAAGCCCAAATGATGTCTCCAGAGACTGGTAATGAATTGGGATCTGATGACGTAGCCAGTGGTTCTCAGTTGTCTCTTTCTTCATTTTCTTGGACCTTGCAATCATTTTAATGAATGAATGTCAGACGTTTTGACCTATGGATGAGAAATAACTTTCATCGCCCGTCTTTTTCTTCTTGTTTCTTATAACAGCAAAACGTTTGGAACCACTGACTACGTCATATCCGGTGAATAATGAGCTTCGTTTTGGCCGAGCGAAAATGGAGACACAACAAAGCACAGATTTTGAACTTTCAAACCGTTGGAAATAACACATGAAAGAGTTTTCTGTCGTTTAAAATCAGATATTTTGGTTAATAAGAACATATATACAAACACTTTTTGCAAAAAAAAAAAAAATTCATTTCATATGCACTTTAATTCCTTAATAGCATGCAGTTTTACTAACTGGTCGAGGTTTAAGTAGAGTAAAAGAATAAGAGTAAGCCACATACCTGCCATTGATGGCATTGGACTGGCTGCTCGATCAGCAAGAGAATCCAATATATCCTACAAAGGACAATAATCAACAGAGTTCTGTTAGTATAAAAATAAAAAGAACTTTACCCGTCATTATGCTTAAAGAAGTTTTTTTTTAAAAAAAGCCTACCTGGGGTGGAACTTGATTATTTGTCTCTGGGTTAAACAGCTGAAAAGAAAGGAAAACGAGATTAAGAATTTCATGGAGGGTTTTTAAGTTCATTATACAGCCACTCGATAAGTTGGTAAGATCTCTGCACCTTTCTCCAGCTTTCCATCATTTTGGGTTAAAAAACGAGGTAACCAACAATAGATTAGTGTCCAATAAAGGCAAAATCAAAGTCTCTAATTAATCTGATAGAGATAATCGCAGTTCCAATGAGCAACAAGTCTCAGAAAAGGAGTTATGAAGAATGTTCATCGTACGAACAAAAATTAAAGATCTTAATGGGAATCTGTTCATGCAAAACTTTTTGTTTGGACACATTTTTTTTTTTTTTGGAATTTTGCTGTGAAGTTTAGCCAAGCTTGCTTGCCAACCAGATTAACTGACCATCCTTTTGTTTCTTGGATGTACAGTGACTACAAGTTAAAAAGAGTCGAAAAATTTGTAGATTTATGATATTGCAAAACTCAAAAGAAACTATTTAACAAGAATCATCTAGATATGATTATTTATGAAGAAACAAAACTTAAACTTTTTTGACGTATTTTAATATTTTACATGAATCAAAAATGTCTTAAAGTCAGTTTAGACTCAAGAAGCATACCTCGTTCAGAGTCATTGGATCAAAAAAGTTCTGTTGATTGGCCAGGACATGCTGTATTGACTCCAGATTGGCACCAATGAAGTCGATCTGTTCATTCAACTGGTTTCTTTTGAAATAAATCAAATAGAGTATATACAATAACAGTTGCATAAAACATACATATCTATCTAATAATTTATATATAATTCTTATTTATTTTAATAAATTAATCTTATGCTCCGAAAAGGATTTAGCTTAGCTTAGAGCTAGCTTGACTTTATAAAGAACCTGGATTACTTTATTACAGCTGGTACAACTAGAATCTCCAAATCAAACCAGCATTGCAAATTAAATACATATTCATATTCTAAATTAAACATTTGATCAGCACTCATAAAAACTATCAAAATGATCAAGTGCTCACTCGTTCGTTTTTTGATACTTCATGACTCATGAATAAAAACTGTATGCACGCACTTTCCATGAAGGATTCTCTCTCTCTCTATATATATTATACAAGACCAAGCTTATAATTCTTTTAACAAGCATGAGATAACTAAAAACTCCCTTTTGTAAACATTTAATTATTATTAAGGAAATTGAAAACATTTTCCTGCATAGTCCTTTGGTCATGGTGGCAGTGGTGGAAGAAAAAAATTAAAAATAAGAGTTTTTTTTTTGTTGATGGAAAGTCCTAGATGCATCTTGATTAACTGTTTTGTAAGTTCAGCTTTAAAGTAAAAAGCTAAAAAGAGAAAGATTGTTTTAATTCATAGATCAAAAATCAAACCAATGTCAAATAAACCTGGAAGAAATTTTGTTTGGATAACTTGACAAGTTTTGTATTTTGCTTGACTATAAAGACCATAAATGCTGAATCCACAAAAAAAACTTGAGCATTAACAATTTTAGTAAGAAAAATTTGTTGTACAATTCACTTTTATGCAACCATGAACTAACTGGATACAACAAGGAAACTGATTTCTATTTTGTTTCAACGTTGTGTCAGTACCTCCGAGTCAAATACGAGTTACAGCTATCTTGTAGATATTCTCTGCAAAAAAATGCAGAAGGTTTTCAAAAATCATATAAAATGCTGCTATTTTATTTAATGTTTTAAGAGCAGGACAAATTAAAATCCTCAATGGATATGCCAAAATCAAATTTTTTGTTTTTTTGCAAACCCAGAGTACTTTGTATGCATGGTATTGATATTTATGCACTACCTTGTAATCAAAGCTTTTATTAAAAACTATTTTCAAATTTTATTTTCCATTGTTACTAACTATCTGATGCATAAACAAAGTTAAACTTTGGTATAAACAAAAGGGAAAAAATTGAACAACAATGTACACAAAGTATAAGCAAAATATAAAAACAGGGCATAGTGCTGCATTCTGTTAGGTAAAAGAATGCTGCAATCAAACTTGTTACAAAAGGGGTTTTAATTGCTATTATTATTAGTAGTAGTATAATTTTTTTTTTTAAAGAAACGGACTTTCAATTTATAAAACTAAATGCTCTTCTCTGCAAAGCCTCGAACATGTAATATATAATTGTATGTGGGTAGAGCTGATCCAAGTAAATAAAGTCATAAATATTTTCATTATTTTGTTATGTTAAATGTGTCACATGATTGTACATAATACCAAGTATCAACTACCTTTGTGCCGATAGGTACTTTGATTCTTCTAATTGAGAATTTCTGTTGAGAGAATATAAACTGTTAAATACTTAAATTTTGAGAAACAGCATTAAACCTATAAATCATATTTTCTATATTACATACATCAGTATCATAAATGGTTTCCAAAATTCACTCACTTTGTAATATTTTAAATTTATATGGCTGAAGATGATGTTAAGTAACATCAAAACATGTCCCATATCATTAAAAGAGTCGTTTTGTTGTTTAAAACTTTTAACAGAGTTTGAATATCATTAAGAAACATTCTGCCTTTGACGATGGCTCATATTAATTGTTGATCCAAATGCTAACCTATTCATTTTCTTTTTGTGCCCTTAAAAACAACCTAGTCAGGGGCTCTAACTGGTCATATTATAATTGTATAGCAAATCCCCATCCTTACAACACCTTACTTCATTTCTGATTTTCAATAATTTTTATGAATGTTGAGCTAAAAATTAATGAACAGTGAATGAATGCTGTTTGCTGTTTAATATATACAATTGTAAATATGTGTAAAGAAACTAAATAAGCAAACCTGTCAAAGGTTCCTGGGTCTTCCTGGCCATAAAGTCTGACTGGTCTAGCCCGTTGAACACCCATCATTTGATTGGCATCCTGATAATGGACAGGCTCAATGACATGTGGCTGTTGAGACACATTGACATGTTGTGGCTGTTCATCAGGAAATGTCACCACTCCAGTTGTTGTACTTGAAGTTGGCTGGATTACTGTGGCGTGTGGGTAACTCTTACCTGTTAAAAGACATTCAATTTTGTGATGATTAATTGGTCCTTAAACCAATCTGAACAAAATTTATTGTAGACATGAGTTAACGAATCATGATTCAAATAATCACATTTTTTGGCATCCTGTACTACTAGCTTCAAAAATATCAGTGAAAAATAGCATTTTCTGTTTATTTCTTCTTTTCAATCATTTCTAGTTTTTACACATTCTTTCTTCCCTTCCCTCCCCTCTCTTTTCCCTCATTGCTCTCCCCTCTTCCCTCCCCTCTCTTTTCCCTCACCACCTCTCTTCCCTCCCCTCTTCCCTTACCTCCCCTCTCTTCCCTCACCGCTCTCCCCTCCCCTCTCTTTCCTTTTCCCTCACCCTCCCATCCCTTTCCCCTTTCCTTCCCCCCCTCTCCTCTCTTCCCTCCCCTTCCATCTCTTTTCTTTTCTCCTCCCCTCTTAAATAATCATGTACAATCAAGAAAGGTTTATTTTATCACATCAGGTTCCTTACAGTAGAAAAAACAAAATTAAAACAACAGGTATCACTGTGCAGATATAATTTAAAATAAACAGTTGAAGTTCTAGATTTTGTTTAACACTTTTTAGCCCCAAAAGGAATAGAGGGGATTGACAATCTTGAGTTAGAATTAAATTTGAGTAGTTCCAATTAGACAAAAGGTTTATTTTTGTTGAGGATGTGAAAAAAAGAAATGCCTTGTAAGATGAAATTGTTATTGCATACTATAATATTGGGTATTATTTTTAAAAAAATTTTCAGCACACAGTCAACCTCTATCAATTTTCAAAAACCAAAGAGTTCAAAGAACAATGCACTTGTGTTCCATGTTATACATATGATATAGAAAGAGGAAGTGTTGTATGATTACTTGGTGTTGATGAATGTGGGCTGGTAACAATGGGCTTTGGGCTGATGTTAGATGTCTCAGGCACAATAACAACTGGTCGACTACTTGGCATGTTTGATCGGCCATCATCATCATCAGGCAAAGCAGTAATTAATGGCCCACTTGATGGTGCTATGGAAACAATAGAAAGATAATGTATTACCAATAGATTGGACATACCCAAAAATAGAGTCAAGGAAATTTTAAAAAGTGAAGGAAATAAGGCCCTAGTGCAAAAACAACGTAAGTGACTTTGTATGGAATGCTAAATTCTCCCAAAAGTTATGAAGAGATAATAGGGATAATGTAGGGAGAGTTGACAACTTCATCAAAAGTCACTTACATTAATTTTGCACAAGACCCTTAAATTTTTTACTGATAAAAAAATAAGAACACTAAGAAATTTAGCATAATTATGAATCTATAAAAATGTACTTACATTGCATGTTTGAAGACATTCCATTGGGAGAGTTGGAAATATCTGATATTGTAACTGTCTGTGAACTTGGCTGATAAAAAAAAGAAAAAATAAGTACATTTAGATGATTTAGAAATACAACACAAAACTGTACAGCTGATACTAACGCTCAGTAAAGACCTATTGGGGACATGTCATTTGGGGCAAGGGGAGCATATCAGCTATGCTCCCCTGATAAAAAAATTTAAGTCTCAGAAACACCATTTCTGTTGTTGTTGGTCAACAATTTCTGACAAAAATGAAATGTTTGACAAATTGATCCTTATTTCAATGATTATTTAACGTCAACTACCATGATCATGTATAATTATTTTTTAATAAACAGTTAATTATTTTTGAAAAACAAAAAAAAACACAGACCTAAGTTTTATATGACATTTCAACTTTGTATGTTGCATTCTTTTTTTAAGTCTAGACAATTTTTAAATAAGCTCCCTTCTCTATTAATCCTTTCTTCTATTCAGCCCTCTGTCTGGAAGATTAAAGCATAAAGAGGTATTTTACAGCAGTAAACTAAACTCACAGGGTGAATAGTATAAGGTGGTGGTTGACTACCAGCTGGTACTGAGCTTGACTCCCCATACTCTTGACGTGATCTCTTAGCCTGCTGTTCCGCTACTGTTACACTGTCCTCTAGCATCAGCCTCTTTCTACTGGCTAATTTTTCATTCTGGTTCATTAACCTCATGAAGAAGTAAACCAACTGGAAAAAAAAATAAAATTTAATGAGCATTGCTCTTGTGGTGGACTAAAATTCCAAATCGTTCATTTTGATCAGCTGCTCTAAGAGGGGTTATTTAATAATGGTGAAGAAGCAGTGTTGCTCAGAGGTTAAAAGCGAAGATTTGAATGTAAGTGATCCAGGTTCAAATCCCCAAGTTGGAATACTGAATGGATTTATCCTCAGTGATCCAAGGGTCAAACTCACCACACTTTGTAAATAGCCAATTGGTTTGCCTCCTACCTGGTGGAATTCATAATTGGTGGAAGGTTATTTTAACTATGGCAACTGAAAAGCCCCTTCCAAGGTGCTGTCAGTAAGTATTAATTTTTTTTTACTTCTTTATTTTTAATAGTCTCTTGGTGGCAAAAAGGTGGTTAAATTACTTCCAAAATTCATTTTTTATTTACTTAGATTTCTTATCTTTTCTTATCTTTTCTTATCTTTTATTAGTTCTATTTTTCAATCGGATCTGAGTAAATAGCCCATTTGGAATTGAACCATCAGGTTGATAATATGCACTCTACTCGTTTATCGGCAACTTATAAAAGGGGGCTTTCCATTTGTCAGGTATAAGCTACCCCTTTATCCCTACCAAGGCAATAAAGCTGTCAATTTAAATAGCTTTGTGAATTCGCTAAGGGATGATTAAGGCCAAAACCATTCATCAGTTGGAGCTGAGTTTGATTTTGGATCAACCACAATCAAACCTACTGTAGCACCTCTAACAACCAAGTCAAACTGATTACTGGTAGATTACAACAAATATTTTGAGTAAGGTTTGGCCTTTTGGAAGTAATAATCAATTTAAACATTCAAAAACTCATACAGTGATGTACACCATAGATTAGAAATGTGTTGCAATGAAAAACTTTTCAACATGCAGCTATAGTTGTGTGTGCTGGTCTGTTTGAAAATGTGATGTTTAGTGTGTTTCGACAATCTGTAAATTTTCAGACAAAATGTTTATCTCATTATTTCAACTCTTCATCTTGTCATTTCAACTTGTTAAAAATTCAAGAAAATCCATTGCTTGCCATCTTCCAAATGACTTCTCAGCTACAAGTATCATATTCATATTTCTTTGAATATGAGACTACCTGATGCAACTAGGTGATGACATGAAATGACAAGATGACAAGTTGGAATGGGAGATGAAGAATTGAAATGAAGAGATGAAATGACAACATGATGATATGAAAAGACAAGATGACAAGATGAACATTTTGTCCAGAAATTGACTGCATAAAATCTGTTGCAAAAAATTAACAACAAACCTTGTTGACCACTTGTTGTTGTTTCTGATGTTTTTGTCGCAGGTCAAGAAGCTCTCGCCATAAAGTTTCATTTTCTCTGAAATGTAACAGAAAGGTTAAGGCAATTAGGGTGCAAAATTAATGTCGATTAGCTGGCTTTTGCTGGCTACTTTGGCTGTGGACCAGTAAAAGTGTCTCAAAAATACATTTAACCGATAGCAATTGTCAAAGTCTCAAAAAAAAAACTGTTATTCGATAAACTACACCAAATGGACTGGCTGTAAATTTTCTTAATTTTGCATCCTGGACATACACTTCATTAAAGCAATGCAAAATACTCAACATTAAAACCATTGGGCTGTTCTGAGCATAGATAATACCTGTATCCTAATAAGTAAAAGGTTTAATATACTATTTAACCGTATTTTGCTGTGTATAAGTCGACCTCGTGTATAAGTCGACGCCTATTTTGTAGCCAAAAAACTGCAAGTTTTAGAATTTCCGTATATAAGTCGACCT